>JTDE01001652.1:40962-54652 GCA_014338405.1 Paragonimus skrjabini miyazakii | reverse complement strand
AAGGCGGAATAAGACGTTATTCTCATATTCGCTGTGCCTTCGGACTAGGTAAGTAATTCATTACGGAGCGAGTTGGACTGTTAAGTCATTGGTTCTGAGTAGGGTTACCCGTGAAAACTCCCTACCTCTTCGTTTCATTGGTCAACTTAACACAACACGTGAGCCCGCCCATCATATGAAGATTGTAGACTAGGTAAGAATAGCGGGGTGGGCACGTACCATGTGAATGATACTGGGGGCCTAATACTAAGCGGCTCGTGGGCTGGTCAAGACCAGACAAGTTGAGCAATGAAAATGATCAAGAAATTATTCTTCCTTGTTATACTGAAAAGGTTCTAGCTAATATCCCTTACGACGGACCTGGTCCTGAAAGTTTGGAGACGAATCGTTATGAGAGTTAGTGTGAACTTTGTTCCAGTCGCAGCAATACTCTGATGGTGGCTGCCACGCACCATCTGCAGGATGAATATTGTGAACACAACCAGTTGCTCTTGGTCGTTTCTGTGGAGTTCACCCGGGCGTTTGATTCCATGAACTGTGAAGTGTTGTGAACGATGTATTGTAAGTTTGAGTATCTAGGTAATTTCACTGGTCTGATTAGAATGTTAAATGCAGATATTAGGGCGAAGTTGTAGTTGTACCGAGCAACGCACGATTATGATATCAACGCAAATGTGAGGCCTTAATTCCATTCCTATTCGGCCTATATTGCAGTATTGCAGTACTAATAGAAACTATTCAGCATTCGGTGAACGGTGTTCAAAAAGAGTATAACAGGGACGGTTGGATGGTCAATATTCGACGCATCACTGCTCTGAGTCTACTGTGTTACTCGACCTTTCAGACGTTATTCGCACACTGTGAAGAGAAAATTCGGAGATTTGCCACGGCTTTCACTGCTGTAGCATCGGAATTTGGTTTGAATATGAACAGAGATGAGGCATTTTACTTCTTTCAACCTATCACGAGCTGCGCTACCATGCTTCTACCTGAGTTTTGCCTGTTGAGTCGTATGGAGTGGTCTGATATTATTTCACGTTGCTGCGCAGCACTTCGTATTCAGTCACTTTGGTGCATCGCGTTGAGATGTGCAATAGTGTCTACGTATTTGCTGCACCAATGTTCGCGATTAAACCCTGTACAAATTAATGAGAGTACACGGAGTCTTAACGGTGTTAACAGAGTCGAACTGACGGACCGTGCCCGACGCTGCAGCAGACAGTGACTGTTGGGCCATGTGCAGAGCACCATTCGAATAAGCACAGCTACTTTGGTTAGTTAATTTATCCTTTGGAAAGTGGCAAGAAAGGAAAAACTTCGAGTCAAGCTTAAGTGTAGAATACACCATGGCAGAGTGGTGATTAACCTGGATGCATACGTGACAAGGCTAACAGGTTAATTGGCAAACGCGTGTGAATGAACACACTGGAAGTGTATTACTAATCTTAATGTGATCGTTTGCATAATTGAAGATCAGTCAATCAATATCGGACGAGGCTAGTCAGGATGCTGCATTACTTCCAACGCCGATCCTTGTCGGTCTTGCAATGCGTACCGCGTTTGTCAATTTCTTGCATCCATCAGTGTATGAAACTAACGGAACTTACATTGACAAGCATCTACGTTCATTGCCTCACCATATCGATGGTCATAGACTGAATAACAGGTCAATACTTCGGAAAAAAGTAATGTAGTGTGAAGGAGTGATCGTAATATACACGACTGCTAGTCAGTAGTGAGACATCAAAAAAGCCGCGAGAAAAATACAGGAAGAAACATCGGAGTGCAGCATCGCACAAAATGGTCTTTGCTACGTAAAGGCACTGTGTATTGACGTCTGCAGCAACCGAGACGGTCTGGGCCGAGTACCGTATGCAAATGAGTGTTTTGTTTGTTGTCCTATTTAAGAGCTTAATACATGTGCTGTTTTTTTGAATAAATAACCCTTGTGCCATCCGTGTTCTTGTCTCACAACAGTAGTATAAAAGGCTTCATACCTCCTTTTAAGACACAATTGATGGTACGTAGTCATTAACACCTTTGTGTCATATTCTTGTACCATATAAGAAACACTGTCTTCGGTGCCACTCGTTGAAGCTGCAACTTCAGATAAATCACTCGGGCTACAAGTAACATTCTTCATTCATTCATGTACACATTGCTTAAATTTGTCGTGACAACCCCATCACAGACTTGATACACACATTTGTTTGGCTAATCCAGGTCTCCAACTGGCGTAGACATAAGGACAACTATGAAGTGGTGGACAACCTATAATGCCAATGCTAGAAAAGGCATTAATTGTTAAGGCAGGTTTGCACAGCCACATTGTCTGTATTTCAATTAAGTTACATTTATTCCGATTTAGACTAATCGTAATTCCTTCCGTTTGTGAAATAAATCTACGTTTACAAATTGTTGGTGTCATTGACCACCAGTGAGTAAGCGAATAAGCGACAGGTTGTGATCTAAACCCTAATCCAATAGACCACTGGGTTATAACCACCAAGGCTGCAGAAAAGTAAATGAACTAGTGTCCCATAGCTATTGCGCTTCCTTTCGATCAATTTCAGCATGTGAGCGAAAGAATGCACAAAATAACTTCCTGTAAACCTGATGATAGTCGCCATGTGGTCTACAGGCACAATCTGCCGTGTATTCACGAGTCGTGGATTCGATTCTCCAGTGTGCATGATGTTTATAAGACCATGGTAGATCGAAACAGCTGTCCACCATTTTGCTGGTGGTCACTGGGATCAATTGTTTGTTATACTCTTTCTCAACTTCTTCTGGGGACGTGGTCGACGTTTTCTCGTTCACAGGCCACCCACAACACGGGTGATCAATTTTAACCCAGCGACAAAACGAAACATAACTGCTAAAGAAACCAGCCTGTGTTTGTTTGTTTGTTTTCAACTTTTTTGAATCCAGTCTACTCCTTACTCATTTTGTCACCGTACGACACCAAGTCAGGTGTACATACACATTGTAGACCTTCCACAGTCTGTAAAATTCCAACGGTACCCATGGCTCTAATAGTGACCAAGAATATTTTGTTTTTACAACAAGAAAAATTGTTTTGCTTCAAATTTCATACATGATCAGACGCATGTTTATTTTAACATGTTGATTTTCGGCCAGCATCTTCATGCACATTTTATCTACCGAAAAAATTATTGGTAGATCTGCTTGATTCAGAAGTACGACTCACAGGCTATTTGATCGGATTTAGCAGGCAGTAATCGTGTCTCCTATGGAGGCGATAGACATCACGATCAGTATTTACAAGAAGAAGCGGCTGAGCGACCTGATGTGATAATTCTGTCATGCCTAATGTGATGTTAGTGGCACAGTGTTAAGCAAGGTTATCTTAAAAAAGCATGACCGGATTTCAAATTGCAATTGTTGCAAGAATGTGCACTACTGACAAACTGGACTAAAGGTGATACTCGGGGATAAGGTGTTCTTTGAAAATGGCTCACTGGAAATCTACCTGAACGTGAAAGGTGCGATCATATTTGAACACTGTTGATGTAAAACCAGCAAGATTCCCGACTGTTCATCAGAAAGCCATTATCTTTTATATGAGACCATGTGTTGATGAAAAACTAACTTCGGCCCAGAGAAAACTGAGTAGAAATAAAGAATTATTTTAGTGAATACGAAAAGATAATACATAATATTTATTTTCGTCAATATCCCCCGACGCAGTTGAAACATCTAGTACCCTACTGGGTGGTTTCAAGCAGTATGTTGAGCACAAAAGAAGTGTGCTAGCAACTGACGGTTTACAAATCATTTACTTAGAAACAAATAACATTTTAATCACATGCTCAAAATGAAAATAGAGGAATAGAAAATCAGGCAATATTATTATTTATATGTATATGTATACAGTCCTCCGCAACCAAGGACTTAGCTCTTCCTAAAGTTAGTCATTTGGCAATGCATCGCTCAACTACAGACGTGTGAATATTCCGCTGCTGATATGTTCACGTAGTTGGGTTTTCAATGCACAAATGGCATCTGCGAAGTGTGTGCGCGTGCTTGGTAAATGAAGTCAATGCACTCCCAAGAACTAGTCCTTCTTGGAACCTTCTTTGTTGGGTCACAGAGCACAAATAGACGTATAAATTTTGACTCCTGTCATTTATCGGTATTTGGATATAGTTGGTGCAGAAGAGGTGCATCTTTCAACACAGTATACCAAAATTATTTGTACAAATATTTGGTGTGTAGTTGGTGATTGTAACTCTGAATGCTCTTTAAATATGTGTAAATAAAGTTAATCAACCTCTTGATATTTTTGTTTTTGACATGCTTAAACAGTTATCATTTTTATCGGTCGTTCATTTAAAACTGGACACTGTTGTCTATTTGATCGATTTTCACTACATTATTTCTCAATTAAAAACCTGATATAACAGAAGGTGAGAAAACGGTATTTTGCTCGCAGGTGTCCCATTTACATAAACTTGCCACAAGAGTCACTGAGAAATTTGGCTTGCAGACTATGGTTAATTTGTATTGTGTACATCCTTACGTAGACAGGACATTAATCTCCGGTTGGTATGCTATTGTGCTGTGAGCTGTGGTTGCAGTTGCAGTAGCAGGGGCAACCACAGAACTTGTTGCGATTACGCGTTTCGCGATCGAAGGCGCCGGATTTTTGCTCAGGTGTTCGTATACCAATCCGCGCTGAGCCACTGTTTGCATTGGCCACTTGAGGGTATGGTCTGCCTTCTTTCGTCGCAAGTTTCGGCCGGCCCTGCCAATAAATGCCCCACCGCAACTCCAGTTGAACTGTTAGATGACATAAGAGGCAGAGTTTTGCAAGAAGGAAGGACCAGATTAATGGAGACTAATTTTGCGGCTGAAAAGTAAGAAACGCAACTTCAGTGCAGGATAACGAATAGAGTAAATCAGCTGTCTTTCAGGTGAGTTTTTTGTCTGACAAGATGTTAACTTTGTGAAGTCAATATTCTTGGTCCATCATACCCGCACTGGTTATTGCTAGCCTAATCGGTGACATATTTTTTACATTGAACAAATTTAAGTTCACGCAGCTTCATCTGTCACACGATCCGTGTACAGAAAATAACCAGAACAGTTGGACTGGTTGTGATTTGGTTCAGCCATGGTTACAAAGCTATGTGCCTGCAAACATTCTCTTGTTTGAACGAGAGTAGAATCCACGGCCTGTCATCTTAATACTGAACACAGCACTTTTACACGCTAACTCTAATCAATAGCACGCACAATATGAGCGAACAAAATGCATTTGGTTAACAACTCTGCTTCATAAATCACCAGTCGGAAACCTGAACTGACCTAAATACACTAAGCGGAATCACGCTTAATGATGCTAAAAAGGTACACGTTTATTAAATTCAACGACCATCTTTGACGTCCGTACAAAAAGCAATGATCCAAAGTCATATCTGCTAACATGTACCGTTGTTGTGAGCCATGAACACGGATGACGCAACAGTTATCTATTCAGAAAACCAACACATGAGTTATGCGTTTCAACAAGACAACAAACAAAACACACATCTGCGTATGGTACTGGGCACAGAACGTCATGGTTGCCACAGACGCCAATATTCAGGTCCCTTACCTACCAAGAACCATTTCATGTGATGCAGCACTCCGATGTTTCCTCTTGTATTTTTCCTGCGGCTACTTCAATGTCGAAATCTATGCTCTTGCTCCACTGCTGAATAATAGTGGTGTAAGTATTATAGTACGATCGCTCCTCCTCACCACAACATCACGTGTTACGAGCTGGCGTTTTGTGTGACACAGAGTGACTGATCCACTTTTTGTTCTCTTCTACTCTGTGTATAATAGTGTAACGATGTATACTGTCTATCGGGTTTATTGTATGAACACCATACTGATGCTCACTCCCCTGTCTGCCAAGTTGGGATATATTTAGCCAGTTTGTCAGAGCAGAAAGAAGACATATGTGGTGATATGTTAACACTTCGTCTACTCGCATCACTTGTAAGTGTAAAACAGGCAGACACAATGACTAGACAAGCATATACTTACTGTGAAATGGTACGTAATTCAAACCACACTAACCCGATAGGTTACCGCAGCCAATTTGTGCACAAAACGTCGGCTGATAAATTCGGATAAATAGTGCTTCACAAAAGCCAGTAACCTGGACTTTTGATTCTGCAACATAATCTTAAATGAGTCAACTGGGTCAGCATAGTAACTTGTTGTCAAGGTGATCGATGGCGTGAGATTTCAAGCAATTCTTTCACTTAGGTGAGAGTGATGTGTCATTATTTGTTTCAACCATTTCGAGACGTGTTCGGTCGACGGTTGTCGATCTGTTCTGCCTATGCAAACGGCACTGCAACAGCAAACGAACACGCCATACACACCGTGAGGTACAAGATGGTTAGAATAACTGCGTCCACGATTATGGAGAATTGGTCATCTAGTGGTTTGAACTAAGTACAAATGTGCAACTGCATGAGTTTGTGCCGGAGTAGATTTTACTTTGTACGTGATATTGTTTGCGAGATGATCCTCTTTGAATGACTACCATGTACAAAACGCTGACCAATTAGAAACTCGAGCGTAGTTTACGTCTCCGTCAATTTTCTACCGCTTGCCTCGTAAAGATCCATCTAAATCTAAAACATTCTTCTAAACCAATTAAGTTCATGACTTCTTTTTGACCTGTGCACATTCGGCTAAAAACAGTAACAGCGCCCCTGCTGTATTAGGACAACAGTTTAATTCCCTGAATTTAAATTTTCTAAAACTTTTAAGGCCGACCTCTGTACGAGCGCCGTCTCCACAGCAGTACTAACCTCACACCTTACAAAGCTGCAAGTTACATTCAAGTTGACCGCCATAATAATGTTACTAATTTGATCTGTCGTGCAAAGCACGAACATCTCCATCGGGGTCGTTTTGTATTAAGTGGTTGTTTTAAACCAGCACCTCCGAAAACACCCAATGAAGACTAAGTCGAGACACCAAGGTGGGTTAGCTAAACGTGTACTTTACAGCAGTATTCAAATGCCAACTCGTTGAGTAGAACCGATATCATTACATATTACTGGATACTGACCGTTGGTTGGGATGGAATGTAGTCAAGTGACGTGTGACTGTTAATACAAACCTTCTGTTTTACTGGGCTCAGTCGTCAACTGATAATCTGGAAACTTTACACAAATGGAACGGATGTTGCTAAAATATATGGAAAAGCCTATCACGAAGGATAATCTAGTTAAACAAGTAACTTTAGGCATTTTATACACTTGATCTGGATACAGCACATATTTTTGTACAAATATATATACCAGAAATTACCACTTACTGATCGGTATACATTTTTGATAATCGTACAATTTGATATTACAACTCAAAACAAAAGTTACTTATAGCTTCACTTCGTCGTTTAGGTCAAGAGTATAACGCTATTACCAAGATCCATCTGTACTAATCTACTTCAAGATGTCCAGAAACTTATCGCAAACTTAAGAGTGGATGCCACCAACTTCCATGTTGTGAGCTTTCTATGTAAGCATAGCCCGAATAAGCCGGTAACTTGTTAGGATGATACCACCAGTAGGTAACACACATATCCACGAGGTTATACAATACACCTTTTTCTAATCTAAGCTAGTCCGTTCAAACCGGGAATTCCACTTCCACATATCTGAACGGTTGCAGAAACCAATTAAGTCAATGTTTTCTACAATTCTTTGAAATTATTCATTTTTGCGTAGCGCAGCTGGACTGTCCGGAACTAGTTTGCGGCTTCCAGCATTTGATACATGTGGTATTGATCGATATGGATTGCAATGGAGCGCCGAAGAACTATCGATCGTTTCCACTGAATTTGGTCTTATTTAGCTTCCGAGATTATCGCTTGGCCTTTGCCATCAGACGTGAATTAGCCCGTACGAGTCGAGCAGCTACAGGCAATTAGGCAAGCGGTGACTGCTCAGATTTCATTGTAAGAGCTTCAATACAAATTTGTGATTAGATATTGTTTTTACTACAGGACGGATCCGTGCTTTCGATTCCGAGTGCTATTCCAGTTAATTGTCTTTCACGTCCATGAACACTTATTTTGAGACGGGTTATCAGAGACGAACGCATTTTAGGTAGAAACAATCTGCCTGACTATTCGATAAATAGTTTCCCCCCCCTGATGTATTCTCCGTTTTGTATCGGTAGCTCCCATAAGTCCCCACAGGATCTGTCATATAATAAACATTTTTCTAAGTATTTTGACAACGTTATTTTTCAAGTTGAAAGTCACTCATATTTGATCACAGTTTCCGCATTCAGGTAAACTTCTCGGCAAGCTTGTTTCGAAACGAAGCATTTGAATCGAATTTCGCTCTTATTAGAGCTCGTCAGCAATTCATGTCCTTGTCACAGTTGGGCTAAAACACCGAATACGCTTTCACGAGGCAAACATGTCAACCACTGCGCCAATGACCTCACATAAAACATGGTCGAAGTGTGTCTGAATGCTGAGTCAATTTAACCAAATCCCCAACTGTTCATCATTGGCGTTGTTTGTGGTTGTTCTCAACTACCAGAAAACAGTTAAACTAAACACTAACAGTCTCATGGGTCAGCTAGTATAATCGTAGTTCCTCATAATCCCCTCTCGAACTTCCGTCTCTGTTATCATGTAGCTTAACTAATTCCTCCCGAAAATTTGACATTTTACTTATTAGGTGTGGCGTTTAACACCTCAGTGCAAGTAGCTGTACGTAACAATGCCTTCTGTTTTATCGTCATCTGCTTCATTGCCGGCTACCCCAGGAAACGTGACAATCTGTTTCCAACAGATTCATGGCTTTCAAGCTGAATAGGCTAATTTGGTTTCATTCAGCTGATATTTTCAAACTATTATGAGGCTAGGATCTAGTATAAAATACCACGGCGCGAACATTCACTTTATTCCCTCGACATCGCTTTAAATTGAAATTCGACCGAATGGTGTGAACGTTTTCTCTGTTTAAGCTATTGTCAAATACCAGCAGAGTGATTTTGAGGCTATCCTGCCGAGTTAAATACCATGGGAGAACGAATGAGGAGTAGAGGAAACCGAACGATATGAATAGAAGAGAAAATACTAGCAACAGTTGTGAGAACTGTGGACACACTACGTTGAGAGTTACGTTAAAATCAAATTTCTACCACAAGCGTTACAAAATGCTTCCTTTTATGTTACACACCAAGTCATTTATGAAACGAATGTTACTGTTAGCCAGCTCAGACTTAACACAAGTTTTCTGATCGTGGCTTGCTGTAAGCGTCCACCTTCGTTCCTCGTTATTTTTGCGCACCGTTGTTTATCCACTGAGCTGTCAAGAAACCAGAGCCCATACTCATGGCGTTCGTTTTGCCTTGTGGATCGATTAATCGAAGCACACGACGCGTTGGTACTCTTGCATAGGATTCGGATACACACTTGCTAATATGCTGCTGTGTTTGACAAACCCATCTGACCATGTACAGGGATGTCATTTACTTGTTGGACGTTGTAGCAGATCAAACAGCCAATTCATTTGCGTCAGATAATAGATTAAGCTCACAAATGGGAAACGAATATCCACCTTTTAAATGCCCATTAGAAAAACGTGCTTAGAAATGGTCAACAAATGGTAGACTAGAACAACAATGATGTGAAACAATGACAATAGACTAGGGAGCGGCAGGTGCAGTTTGAAAACGGCCATCTGGAGACTAAGCGATCACGAATGGTTAAAATAATGCGGAGAAAACTGTAGACAGATGGATTTATATGTGACGTATACACCTTAGTAATAGAACCATAATAAGCAAATCTTACAGAATAACGTAGCATCAGCCCATCGTGAACAGTCACTGTCAGTCAACAATCCTTAGGAACCTGGAAGTATCTATCACATTACAGATAAAAGCCTCAGTCAGTAGGATTATTTTGATCAAATTTGTAGTCCATCACCCAACTGGTCAACAACAGTTATGCAAATTAATCAGAAAAGTATGACAAAATCTATAACAGTCTGTAGAAACGTTCCTTCTCATTCACTGACTTTAGACAGCATGTCTTAAAATCTTTTGTTCAGTTTCATAAAAGTTAGACAAAACTGCTTGGAAAAACGTTTTCATTTTCAGCTGACAGTTGCTTTGAAACTCCAAAAAGAACATCATACACACACACACTACGGACAGAATTATTATCAGATACTAGAATCTAAGACGTATGTTTATAAAGCAGGATCTTGAACATTCATCTACTACCTTCATTTGAAGTGGAATTTAGAGGCAGTTTTCCCGATCAATCTGACAGACTGCTTGAAGGACTAATCTGACGGGGACTAGACAGATTATGTTCAGCATTTTCAGAAGCAGCCTTGAGGTTGTTTGATACTGTTACAACGAGATCCGATTGATCCTGCTTCAGACTTAAAGTCAGATATATATGTTAACAGAAATTTTTTTCTCTACATAAGGCTTAATTGGGCCAAGTGATCATAATCAAGGTTTGGATGATAAAATGTTTGGTAACATTTGAAGTTAACAAAAACCAAATTAAGAGAACTCCACCGTCAGCTGAATCCGAACAGGTGACAAAAACGGCATGATCAAACGCGACAGTCGTTCTACCATCTGATCTGTGAATCCACACAGGCAGTTCACAAGTTATACAGTCGGGTTCAGTTATCCACCCGTCCCGGTAGGTCCTGTTAAATCTACCAGGAGATCAACAACCTTGAGAAGATTCCTGAGGTAGTGAAATTTATCAAAACCAGCTTTTGTCGATCCACTTTTGATTCAAGTTAAAACTAGGCTATCATACACAAGAATGGTGCTGGCAGATTCCAGCCTGAACTGTTTGAGATCTTGCCATGACAGTTGCCCTACAGAATCATTTAATGGCTTCTGAAGGTTTTGCAATTGAGTATCTTCTAAATTTTTGAAGTGTCACAAGTTCTAGAGGCAATTATGTTGGCCTGATAAAAAGAAGCATGCACAGAACGTCACAGACACCACACGACAATAACGTGCTGCATTTACTTGATGCCATCAAAATTTGTAAGACCACGTTTGTAAACAATGGGATTCGTATGTTTTTATAAAACGTGTAATACCACGCTTTGTCTATCTATTCATCTAGCAGAGTTTTTTTAAAACATTCATTACATACTGTTACCACTTCTCTGAAAAGTTGGCTGTTATTTCCATATATTTTTCAACTTTTTCAGCTCAGGTTGCCCTGACTATTCTCCTCAATTTCTTCGGTAAAATAAGCAATTCCCCTTCTTTATCCAACATGGTTCAGCACTGTGTGTTGTATTCATAGCCATCTTATTATCTTTCGGTTCCTCATTGACTGGTTTTTTTTTAACAGTTTTTCATCGTTTGAACTTAATCACTAAACTGTCTCTTTTGATATTCCGCGATGTTCACCCTCGAACTGAGATTCCGTGACAGGGTTCATTTTTATTTAATTCTAGTGAGTAAATACAATAGGAACGGAGACCATCCGGACACCCCTTCACGTTGCAAGCGGAAGCACTGATCGGCTCAGCCGTCAGTATCACCATAGGGCTTGTGTTGATACAGAGCATGTGGATGGGGACTTATGTAATGAGGCTCGAATCGCTTAGGACAAGGTAGACGAGCGTGTGTTCTTTGACTGGAGTTAATTTCAACAAGAATGACGTGGAACACATAAGTAATTAATGCGAAAATGATGTCACTTGACACGACATTCCTTTACAAAGAACTTCAGGTTTGCAGCTGGTTTGTATAATTGGCAGATTTTTCATTGTGTGACCACGGGACATAAATACTAATAAACACTGTTCTGTGCACAAACCTTATAGTAAAGAACATACTTTATCCAAATACAAATCAGGGTTTGTCATGTTGTTGGAATTGATGCATTTCCAGTCCCATCACAAATCGGTTTCAAAGCGGGATATTACGAAAGTTCAAGCTGCAGCAATTCTAAATTTGAACGAATTGGGTATTCAAGACTGACCGGAGTGGAGCGACGAAATTTTCTGTTTGTTCGTACCAATAGGCCAGTTTCTGCACTCGTGTAGGCGTAGACGAGAGGTACTGATAGGTATTCTAGAATCAAGGGAAAGCCTTGTGGCATGGTTGTGGACTAAATGCATTCAGATAGGAGGAAATTTACTACTCATCATCTCGACAAACAACAAGCGAGTTAGCCTGCAATTTTACACATGTAATCGTTACTGGTGAGTAGTCGGCGATTTGGTTAATTTCAAGCGAAAGTGGATGAACGTTCTCATATGATAATTCGGTCGTGCCTAACGTGAGGTCAGTGACGCAGTGGTAAACACGGTTGCCTCATGAACAGCGTGGCCGGAGTTCTAGTCCCAGCAGTGGCAAAGATATGTACTATTGACGAGCTCTAATGAGAGCGAAACTCGAGTCTAGTGCTTCTTTTCGAAAGGGGCCGACTGGAATGTTTATGAGAATGCGACATTTTCGATCAATTGTGGGTGATGTTCAACTTGATATGTAATCGTATCAAAACAAAAAATCTCAATGAGGTCATCTCTAAGTTAGTGGCATGTCTATGTAAACCAGTTTTATGGCATAAAGAAATGATGCTTTTAGTTCGTGACAAAGGTGTGCTTTAGTTAAACACACTTGCACAGTAAAGTGTCATGAGCCTACTTAAACCAATCAGCTTAGGACAAGATTGTTTGAGCCACACGGTGAAAGTGACCACCGTCAGAGAGATAGGGTACCAACATGAACATATGTAGTAAGAGATACTAGTAGATTATTTGTCATGAGTCGATTCCACGGGTCAGCACGGATACATACATGTCATTTCGTGTGCTCAGTTTTAGTACATATGTGATAGTATTAATTTGACGATCAGTTCTGTTGCAGTGAGGTTAGTCAGGTCAGGCTTATCATCTAATTTGACACTCCGACCGCAGTGAACCGTGAAAGCGTGGTGGAGAATTAGGCTGATTTGAGTTGTTGAACGACGATTCAACCGATCGCTCTCAACGTTGTTATGACAGCATACGACGGGAGTAAACCACCTAACTATGACTGTACCAACCAAGTAATGCAAATGAACTATGGTCTCATGTTTTTCGTTTTGAATGTGCAATTTTGTGCCATAACCGTAGGGTTAAATTGCCTTTACCACTCAAAAATTTCGTTCTACAGAATTAACTATGAAAGATCATCTTACCAGATAAAGACGTGTAGTTGGTCAACTACTGGAAATAATGGATCAGTCCGCTTACATCGCGTTTGGGCATACAACTGTGGCTGTGTGACGCCATAGCGGGGTTGTACCTGACCGATTAGACCACTACGAAAGAACGTGAATAAGGAAACTTACTGCCACACATTCATTCTTCACAGTAAAGAACGGGATATGTGGGCGAAATTAATCGATTCGGCTAGACTGACTGCGGCACAAGCCATTACTATGACATCTGTAATGAAATAACTTGCCAAATAACGTATTTACGTCGAAGCAAACCTGGGAAACCAATTCAGGCAAATCTTGGGTTTAGTATGCTGATTAGCTAGAATCTTGATCAGTTAAAGAAACTGTAGCGCGAACATACATACAAAGACAGCAATACATCAGTGGTTCACACTGATGCTTAACTGCCACACAACCATGAAGAAGAAGAAACAA
>JTDE01001652.1:23434-39664 GCA_014338405.1 Paragonimus skrjabini miyazakii | reverse complement strand
AACGTACCATTATAGTCGAAAAATATGGCAATTGTTGGCCGGCGGTACACATGACGCTGCTTCGAAATTTGAAGAAGGGCAAAAATGTGATCTGTACATCCCCGATCAGGATGAAAACCTGCCTGTTCTTTTCTAATGTTTAACTCCCGAACTGCAGTGAGTCGACGAAGTATGATGGAGGCCAGAACCCTAGAAATGACTGGGGTCAAACTAATTCCCCTATGGTTTTCACAAGAGCTCCTGATACCCTTTTTGAACATAGGAACTTTTATCGAGTGACCCCAGCACGGAGGAATGGTCTCCGTCGACCACACAAGTTGAAACAGCTGAGTGAAGGCCTCGACTAACACCTCTCCACCTTCTTTAAAACGTGCCGGCACGAGATCATCCGGACCGGCAGCCTTGTTACGATTGAGAGCTGAGATGCAATTGCGAACCTCAGTCTCAGTGCGTGGTTCTAAATCTACCGACCAGGGTGTCAAGTCGGGTTCTCAGTAGACAATTTGACTTCTAGAGTCTCGTTCAAGCGGGCACAAAGTTAGAGCGGATGATTAACTGCATGCATCAGACTTGATGCTGTTCATACTGGTTTCTCTTTCCGTTGAAAATACCTGTCCATCTAGGCCTACGCATTCAAACATATACGTGTAGACATGAAAGCAACGCTGCACACAAGGGTTCATAGACTGAATCGTCAAAAAATGCATTCAATCAGGCTGGTACATCCAGCTTATCATGTGCGTATAAAACGATACCCCATAAGCAACCGCGCCTTGCGATGCTTTAGAAAATTATGTTCAGTAAAGTAAACACATGTTTAAATTCCAATTCACTTTTACTCTAGTCCGGTAGCATTAATAACCAATAAGAAAATGGCTAACATGAAGCAGTGACAAGTGAATAAAAAATTTGATTGCGGACAATACAATTGTGAGCTGATGGAAAACACGTTTCAAGGAGTATGATTGTTTAAGACTTCTCAGTGGAAACGGTCGACCTAACCTACTGGTTGTCACAGAAGACAAGTATCTCTTGAGAAAGACAAGATGAAACCACACTGTCTGAGATCACACTCCTGTTGAGCTTGGTGACCTGCCGATATCACTAAGCTCACTGGAATAACGCCTAACAAGTATGTGGTTTCCATCCCGAAGTATTGAAAGTCTATTCCACTCGCCGCTCATCCAAACCCGGACACAATAAACTATCTAGTAGAGGACCAGTCTGAAGGGGCTATAGAATACAACAACAAGATTGGGCAAACAGTTTGAGTGTTATAACTTTCGTTATTTACAAAGTTCTTTGTTCTGCATTGGACCATTAAGATTACAGTTTGTGACTGTGCTTTTACCCAGTGAATAACAACTACTTATTGCAACCAGTGCAAGATCATACTATTATTTAGGCGGGAAAGTTAAATTATTATACTGTAATACAGTTCGCTGTCGTGTGATTAACGCCATTTGAGTTTTCGACTGTGTAAGTTGTGTGCATGACTTACTGGGCCTTTGGCTAATGCTTGTCGGTTTTTGCTACCATTCCAGATTCGCGTTTGGCCCTCGTCCTTCAGAGAAACGCTGTTCCTCAGTGCCTCCACTCCGTTACACATTACAATACGATTCCTTGGGTATTCGAAGTATCTAATCCCCAGTATCTCCTCTAGGATGAATATTTTTCTGAAAGCAATATGGAAAAAGCTGTTATAGCGTTACACATATCCCGGTGGTATATGGAATTGAATCATCTGGATAGACAAGCTGACGTTCACTTTGCATAGTTCTGATGAAAAATTCCATGTAGAAGATACGTACGATGAGTAATTAACAAAATGCTTTAAATATGTAGTTGTCACATGGTATGTAGAAGATTCAGTTATTTGGTTTGTGTTGAATGAGTCGTTATACACTTGTTTGACGGGTTGACCATATTAGTCGAACTAAACCTTTTTGAGGACACTGTCACTGCTCGAGCATTCACGTAAGCTCTATATGTGCTTGCCGATTGGTTTGTGAACAAATGGAAAATTTTGTTCTCACATAGCATTAGGACTACCGAATGGTACTATTTAGTGAGGTGGTTAGGATTTTAACAAAAGTGTGGTAACTAAACAGGTTGACAGTATTGTACTGCCAGTACACAACGGGACTCATCAGTCAAGTCAACTGTAAATCGTAACGGATGGGCTCGCATGAAACAAATAGATGTTGCCTATGGAAGTGAACATTTCTAGATTATTCAACCAACTTTGCGAATAGTCCTCTGCCGACTTCTACATTGGGCTGAATTTGCAATTCCTGTGTATTCTTTCAGCACGAACGAGAGGTGCGTCGAATTCAGGTGTGAACACTAGTCTGTGTGTATCATCTAGACTCTTATTTATTTTAGCCTCTTGTTGACTATCGTTCAAAGAAACTGATGATTACCAGGACAACATTTACGTGCTTAGATTCAGATAAAATGTGTTTTATCAGCAGAAACGTACACTTATTGCTCCTATGCCGCTTAACCATACCACTTATTGGAAATAAGTTGTCGAAAGGCAAAGAAGAACGATGAATAGTGCAGTGAATTGTTGAATTAACAAGGAATCCACTCACGAAATTATTAAAATTTTTCTTAAAAATTGGGAAACTAATATACACAACGTGAACACCGTGGGGGAGGGACCTAACTTGCTTACTGAAAACACTGAATACATGTGATCACTCCTTAACGCCTAGTCTTGGAAACTAAGACGTCAAATAAGTAGACCGTTGTGTAAGCAGAACGACCTTTTAGTTAATACCACTCCGTACACACTATCCAACTTTGTTGATAAGGCTGAATCGTCACACACGCTTGAGACGATCGACACCAAATGTCTGTTGATTGCTCCTTTAGTCCACTGCCACCAGCCACCACGTACGTGCACTACACACATATACTTTCAAAGTATACACAAGGCGGTACCAGAAGCGAAGTAAAAACACGAATGAACAAGTTGCCAAATGGACATGATGTGTACATTACAACGGAGTTTGTGAACGACTAAACGATACCGATACTCGAAAACAGCTTGACAGTTCAAGGCTCCAGTTGTTCAACTTGTGAGCAAACCGAAAGTGTATTTGGCGCCATTGGCGCGTATCTGTTAAAAAAATCCGCAAACAGACAAACAAACACATAAGTACTGATTGTTCTTCTATCCGTATAAACCTATGCATCAATAAAAGATTCATACTGCTCTGCATTGACAGTGTTTGCCGTAATAGATAACGCGGTTTATTCGCAGGTTTGAATACAAAACACGGAATAAATACTTTAAAAAATTCGTAGGCGCACATCCAGAAGTGAACTGTTCGAAATGTATGGATGGCTAAAATGTCTCAGGATGCTAACCGGCAAAGTAACACTCCACGACCGTTTTCAGTCCTATTTGGACTCTTCAGTTAGAGATCGTCCAAATGAGGATTGAGCCGTCAACCTCACTGGTTACACGACGAAATATTATGATCAACAGTTTGAGCCCGTGTGGTCGTAGTTAGTGCATACTGATAGTCCGAGATGAAATGTAAACATCTACATTAATGTGGGGGGAACAGACTGCACATCACTTGTACGGACGTTTGTTAAATCGCTTAACAAAAGGCTTAGTTAAATCTCTTTATACGCATACTAGGAAAAATCAATCGTTTAGGTACAGCCAAATCAACGTTCTACAGGAGAGTTTATATTTTTAAGATGGTAGATAAAAGACGACATTTTGTTGAGTAATATCAATCGGAAATTTGATCACATATCACGTGAGCAAACTATTCAAGAACGATACGCCATTGAACAGACTCACTCAAAACATTGCTGTGGACTAACTGGAACATACTCCGTTTTTACGAACATGGTTTGAATCTTGCGTATATTTTGCATAATCATTCAATAGCTAATCACAAAATCATTCACATCCGTTCTTTTTCTGACTTCAGTCCCGGCCGGTGTGTTCGTAAGCTTTCCGAGGTCTAAGCAATACGTTTGAACGTTTGTAAGACTCGATTGCAGTAGTAATTAGTAAAAACAATGGTGGTTCCATGTACTGGAGTTAGAGACCAGTGTATACACATGAAACTGCCCTAACACATGATACCTCACTGGCAATTCAAAACATCTTGATGTTCTCTTCAATCTGGCGTCACATTTACGCTTACAGAGTTCAAAGTATAATTACAGGAATGGATGAAGCTCGCACCTACTCTTCTCTTTGATGATGACTTGTCTGAGGTAGCTTAGACGGACATCAAGCCTGGGTGTCAGTTGTGTGCTAATGAATTGTCTGTTGACAACACTGAACCCAAATGGCACCTGGTAAAGTAGGCCATTTGTGACACTAACACGATCGCATTTTTTATGAAAAAATCAAGCACTGTAAACGTAAGAAAAGTTGTTGGATGCGGTCATTCCGTACAGAATAAATTACGATAGTAACTGCTCTACAATAATGTGGGTCAACGTCGAGTCGCGGTATTATGGAAGAGATACCACGTTTTGAACTACTCATGTGATTGAAAATATATCACATAACCGGACGATTGGATTGTTTGTTACAGCAACAAACTAACGAGTGTATATAGGCTGAATTTACTTTGGAGAGCTATCGGAATTCGGACAGTGGTTCGATCCACACGATAAAATTTCAAGGCCTGAATCCTACTGCCAAATTTTATCGCATCTAGAAGTCACCATAATATGTGCAGCTTCAGTCCGTTTTCATACTATGTAGATGTATTCGGTCTTACCTACGAAATGGACTTAGGGTAAACGTGTTATCCAAGATAATTTCATTCATTTCCTTTCTGGAGCATTTGTATTTTTGACGGTGGGGATTGGGACCCTGTTTAATCAAACTGAAGAATGCAGTGGTTGTGAGCAATTACGAATGGCATTCCGACTGTAACAGTGGGCACATGTAAATTGTACGTAATCAAACATCGACTGCTGATTATGCCTGGCTTCGGAAATGATCCGTAAAGTATATTCGATAGAACCGTGTCTCATTATCAATTGCTTGTTCTCTATGAGATGTCAGTCAACGCCAAGTAGGTCAGGTGAGGCCAGTACATGAACCCTTCCAGGTATCAGAGTCTGAGAATTCGGAGAAGATGATGATGTTCGGTTACGATTTCTCAATTAAAAACTCCAATGTACGGAATCAGTGACCAGAACAATGACGTTGTAAAATTAACCCTGAACGGTATAACCAACACAGTCATAAATAAAGTAAGTCAAACCGGAAATAGTCAGAATGTAAGATAAACAACCCACTGTATGCATCTAAGCTATTGTATTAATGGAGAACAAAGGTGAAGTCAAATAACCAAAAGTAAGCTGTTCATTGGATAACAGGATGGTTTGCTTGGCTAATAGGAAATTGATGATATTCATGGAAATTGGTATAATTGTTGAGGAACCGTTTTGTAGCCATGAGGAAAATGTCACTAATATGAAAAAATAGTAATGAACAAAAGTTGTGATCATAATGGAACTTACATAAATATCGGTTGTATGTAATAAGCAGATACGTTAAAGACAGTTGTACAATACAGAAAACATCGTTTAAAAGTAAAGAGACCATCTTTTTTAATTGAATATATATCAAATCAAGAGTTTAGATGCGGATGTAGAACGGAGAAAAAACAGGGGACAAATGAAATTGTAAACCATGAGGAAAAATGCAAAGACGAATAATGCCTGAACAATCATACGGTTCGGTGAACCAGTTGCCTTGGATCACACACAACAAACAAGCAAGCAATCAAACAAACAGCAGCAACAAACTTTGGCTAATCGACATAATGCTGACAAACGTTCACAACGAACTGCAACAAAATCAACCTTCTTATACCGAGACATTTCAGATGAACTGATGAAAAACTAACCATTAATACAAGTCACACGCTGACCGACGTATCCCCCCACATTAAAGAGCTTTGACGTACTGCTAACTGCGCCCGATATTTTTACACTGCACCATGCAAACAGGTAAGGTGGTTTCAAATAAAAACGTGTGGCCCAAACTGAGGAATATTGTGCTATCATCAATGACATGTAACCAATCCAGGTTCGAAAACTGTCCAGGAATTTCTGCTTATCCACCAAAAAAAAAGAAAATTCATACAGACTGGTAGGTAGCTGTATGTGTGTGTTGGTTAGACGAGTGTGCCTAAATAACCGTCAAGCGGGTGCGCATATTTGTGCATGGGTTACCACTGTCACAATATGGAACATATGTTTAGCCAATTAATTATTCAGAGCCTGAACTCTTTTCTGGTCCCACATCGGTAAAGCACTCCATCTTCCCGGCCATTTTACCGATCAGTACGAAGAGTCAGTAAACGACTGATAGTCGCCAGATATTTGTCAGAAAGCCTAGAAAAGTTGTTCGTTCATTCCCGCATCTGTGTAGTCTAGTGTCTTCCAGTGTTGTGGAGACCACTTTTCTTGAAGCATACTTGGAGTACTAACAGGGAAAAACCAGACGTTAGTCATGAGTATTTTCCAATCGTTGGATTAGATCCATTGAATACACAGTGGAACAAGCCATCTGCAAAGTTTTTACTGTTGTTACTTCTCTTGATCAGATTCCTCTGTTGTTCACTGGTGCTAAAATATACCTCCGTCTTCTGATCAGGACTACCTCTCTATTCCTGAAACAGAGATTGCCTCGGAAGTATGTGGCCTCACCGGAGTTAGTAGAAAATATCTCAGGCACAACTACTTGAAAAGATTCATCACGTTTTCCTCGGTAGGATCGCTCTGTCAAATATACCTCTTCATTATTCTTCATGACACATTTTAGGCAGTGCATACCGCAATCGAAAAGCGGATCCATCTTTCTTACACAAAATTGTGGTTGATTGTCGTGATAAACATTCGCGAAAGGCACTCACGGCAAGAGTGTTTTAGCTTAACATCCTGATTGCAAAAGACGTGGTCGACTCCCTTGACAGAAAAGTTCGGTCCTTTGGAGCAAGAGTCGATTAACACCTAAGCGTAGTACGGGTTAAGTAACAGACCACAATAGTCAACATGCATATGTTACTGGGGCATCTAGTTCCTTCAGACTGTGAAAGCTAACCCTTTGAGCCGGACTTGACTTTATGGAAGTACCTGTCATAATTCTTGACAGCTGCGTGGATAACAGCTTCCACTTCCAGAACCACTACCTGTTAGGTCGACGAGTTCATTTTCCCAGCGCCCAAGTGGTTGTTCCACTGGTAGAAACAAACCATACTGCGAAGTTTTGGAGATATCATCAGGGGGCCATCATAGCGCAACACACCGTCAAGTTGAACAGAGAATTCTTCCTTTGTAAGAGAGGCTTATGCGCTAAACTTGTAACGCATATCACTGGACATCCCTTTTTTCAGTACGGCTCCGATTTTAACCCCAAAAGCATCAGTTGCCAGTGTGGTGTGTACGGATATTGAGGATGGTTTTAACATTGAACATGGTATAATGCTGCATTCTGCTGTCCCACGTTTGGCTTTCTCAGAATCCTAAATGGGTAAAAAAACAACTGCCGGTCCCTCCGTTTAACTTCAGTTTAGCATTGAAGTTCATCATGACTGATCTTCGGAGTCCTTGATGTTTCGTTGAGTACTTTTCAGCCAAATGTTTGAAGTGACTTACGTCCAGTCGACTAGTTAAAGCTTTCACGATGAGACCGTGAAATTTCAGTTCAGGAGCACCGCACACACATCGTTTTATCCAGATAACTGGTATGCACATCGTTGCTAAAGTAACTGTCGTACATCAGTAGTCGATCCAGATCGGTGATTATTACACCGATCACTGCCTGGGAAATATTGCAAGGTAAGTGCAGCCTTAACGGTAGGAGTAACAAATTCTATGGAATAATTTTTGTTTTTAGAAACTTAAATCCCAAGATCAATGAGATCTATAACTCTGAGTCAGAAATGTCAAACTGTGAGAAAAGTTTGTTGCAATACATAATCTTTACCAAGTTTTCGGCTTTAATGTTATAACTGCATATCTCTAAAGTCGCAGCTTCAGAGTCATAGCAGGTAATTATAAAAATCCGCCATGTTGTCCTATTTTTTTTCACCGGGATCAGGAAGTGAATTGTTCGAAGGAATAAAGTCACTCAAAAGAATGACAGGGTGCTGATTTATTTCTTTCGGCATTAATGGAGTGGTAAATAATTTGCTCTTGGAATTTTACACTGCTATCGGATACTCTGACTTGCGGGGCAATCAGAAGCCACACAGCCTTCAGGTCCGAAATGAATGGGCTTTTAATGGAAACGACGTGTTCTGTCCCTGCAATTGGACTAGAGCAATCGTTTCGCCAAACAGCGGGGAGCAGTGATCAGCATTTCAGTAACAATCTCTGAAATATGGAATCAAGCATATCATCCGGGGCAGTGAATTCTGCTATTCATGTCCATGGTGCCTTCTTCATTCAAACAGTAGCCACCAGTACAGGAATCGGTGATACGACTTTCTAGTCTGCAGTTTATCCGTGATTAGTAGCACAGCAATGAGCCGTTCGTTTAACTTCAGAAAAATGGTGTCTACGTTTACGACAGGCCTTCCGTGTATGTCCTATCTTTATGCAAGCCAGGCTGATAACACTGAAGATGAAGAAAAGTTTGAATTTGCTACAGAACGAATACCAGTTGATAGTCATCGGAATGATATCTGATTTGAACATCTGAGGCTTCTTTGACTGTGACGGGCGTTTGGATTATTGCCTTTTAGTCAGTCCGGTCGAGTCAACAGAGGTTGCTACGGAAATGCCGTTAGGTTGCTAGTATATCTACTGAGCCTATGGAACTGTCTGATCTGTTTTATTGAACATTTATCAAAGACTGATGCTGTTGCATCCAGTAATTTGTCGGTCTCTTAGTTGCTCCTCCAAACTATCACGATAAGCGCATTTAGTTGCTCACTTGTTCGACGGTACAGCATCTTCTGATGTTGAATAAACAAGCTAAAGTTGATATGCTCGTTGGCTTGGAAATTATCAGAAGGAATTTGGTTCATAATCACATTTAGTTTTTCTGGTAAAAGCTTTGCTACTGTCTCTGGAAATGTCAGGTTTTTCGAAACAGAGTACAAGTCACCTCCACCAACAGTGGAAAGTAAAATTGATTACTCCTGCTTGTTGTCCTCCCGGAAAAGCTATATCTTCTCCTCGGATAGATTGCCATGCAGCATTAGTTGCCCGATCACAGGAAGCTCCATGATGACAGGTCAGTTGGTAGTACTTGAAATGGTCAGTCTAACAGCAACTGTGGAAGTTGGTGGAAATTAAAGTTTGCTTCTGTCTGAATGCAAATGAAAGAACACCAGGCGTGGATACAACTAGTCAGTATAGGATTGCCAACAATTCTACAATCAGCAATACGTCCATCGATTGGTTAACAAATGTGAAAACTTACAGTGGGGTCACGTTTCCCTATACCAGTTAAACGTCTACCATCCTGAAGTGAACCTATCAACGGTGTGGGAAAAACTATGTAGTGCGGTCAGTTATTGCAATCGCTCTGTCGAGCCAAATCAGCAGATGCTATATGCTAGATCGCTGGTCTAATTTGCAACCTGTCACTGTCGATGGAAGGCCTGTATTCACACGCTTGCTAGTTCAACAAATCAAAGTTATTTTCTTTAATATATATTGGATAAAGAAGGCTGGCATCCATCGGTTTTAATGAACAAGCCGCAGACTACCTTCCCCCCCAGGAAACAGAATAATTGGACACATCTGCGAATTGTACACTCTGAGAAGAATATTGTTTACTCCAGTATTCCAACTCTTTTTACTGATTCTCCCTTAGGTTTTAGCTGAGTTTTATACTTTTTGTTGTTGTTGTGAAATTGTTAACCATTTAGTGCCACTAGACAGTGATGTTGCAACAATTTCATACAGTCATTCAATTGTCGCTGAAACTTTCAGCTTTGTGTAATATCGTCAGTTTTGTTGACCTTTTTTTTAAACCCACGTCGCACTATTATAACTTAATTTATTTCGTATACTTGTAAACGTTTTTCTGGTTGCATGCAGGGCACCTGAAATTTTGAGTCCAAATGTTGTCAATATCGATCGATATTGCCAAAATTAGCTCGCCGTGTTCTGGTGGCGGTTTTTTCTACATTCATTCAATAAATTTCTTAAGGCATTTTCTGGGGCAGTCAAACATTTTTTATACTTGGCGTTACGCCAGTATGCAACAGGGAGGTTGAAATTCCGTAACGCATTCCGTGTACAGTTATACACGTCGAAACAGGTGAGTCCTATTTCAACCTAAATTCTCGTAGTTAAGTTCATGAAGACTGATTAACAGAAAATACTGTTAGCTTATCATCAGTTCCTGGTAGGTTTACTGTGAGAAGTTACCAATATCACTGTTAATGACCACATTGTAGCAAAAAGTTTCTCAACCAACCATTCCCCTTATTGTCCATTTCGCACGTTCGTGTGGTCGCGTTTATTAACCGGAACTCCAATCCATAACATAAAGAGGTTTTCAGTTAAACATCGTATGCAATTCGGCCAGGTTCAGTGCCTATGACTGATGTTCTGTCATGAATTTTCGCTCGTTGTTACGATCTCACTCAGATGTCTCGTCGTATTTCATGTTGCCCGTGATCCATCCGGTTTGAGCTTTGGCCATGTTCCACAATCGCTGTGAAATATCTCACCGAGTGTTAGAATAAATACGTTTCTGTCTTCACCACCCATCATACGATGTAAATCAGTGCTCGGTGAAATAATGTCAGCGGATTACGCATCCTACCACTGAACGACAGTCACACATTTTAAAGTGTCATTTAACTTGGAAAACATTTTAAAAATGTCGCTTCACAATATTTTAGCTTGACTCAACTAATCGGTCTGTTGACTTCGCTCTCTTAGATCAAAGTTAAGAAGATCGGGTTTCAGGAGTCACTTCCCAACTCACGTTTATGGTAAAGATTGGTTAATGAATAACGCGGGATTTGAACGATCCCACTGTGATAAGACAAGCGTGATTATCACTGGGCTAGTGATCAAATATTAAGCAAAACTGAATTGTCTTATATAAACACTTTTGTTTGTTGTCCTGTTGAAACGCATAACTCATGTTTTGGTTTCCTGAATAACTAATCTTTATGCCATGCGCGTTCTTCGCTAACAACACTAGTAAGAGCAAAACTCGATTGTAGGACTTCTTTCCAAAAGGGGAATTTAAGAGCGGCAATCAAATGTGAACGATTTTCAATTTAAATCAATAAACATTTCCCGCTACTTAATAATGACATAAAAATTAGTAAAAAAGGCGGTCTCTTTTTCTGCTAAGCGTATCGAAGTCCTACACTGTAATTTGTGTTTAGGTATACTTATACAAATTAACAGATATATGTTAACGTTGTTGAGCTGTTAAGGTGCATTCTGTTAAGGGAGGGATTCGTGTGTTTGTGATCCGCACGTGATCAGTGCGAACCGCTTGTGAGTGCATGTAACCTGCTGGCTTAAAATCTAATGATTATATTTGAAAACTAGTGTAGTAAGCAGGAACGATCGTACTATACTACTCACATCACTACTATTCAGTAGTGGGGCCAGAGCATCGATTTTGACACTGAAGTAGCCGCAGGAGAGATAAAAAAAGAAACATCGGAGTGCAGCATGCTGTGAAATGGTTCTCAGTACATGCAGGAACTAAGCATTGGCGTCTGTGGCAAACGTGAAGTTCTGGGCCCAATACCCTACGCAGATGAGTGCTTTTTTCCCGCCATGTTGAAACGCATAACCCATGTGCTAGTTTCTAGAATAAATAACCCTTGCGCCATCTGTGTTCTTGGCTCACAACACTAGTTTCCAAAACTCTCCAGTGGAACTTTGTGCGACGCAGCTGAAAATGCATTCGTCGAAGCTGAGTAGCTGTACTACAAGGCTCAAAAACGACTGGAACTTCTATAATATGGTATATCATAAGAAAATCAGCCAGTTTATTATGAAATATAGTGCTATCTTACAGGTTCCAATAATTGCTTAGAAAGTGCACATTTTGCTGAAAGTCTAATTTTTTACCCAACCGGATATTTTGCCGCGACTGACGGCTCGCGTCACTGTATGAGCCAGTTAGGCCCATTCATGAGCATATACCAGACACACCCAGATATGCGCACAATTATATAATATGCGCAAGTGTGCCATCGATCGTGTGTCAAACAAACAGTAATCAGCTGGTACATGGCTTGTATGAACGGACAGCACGCAACACGACCTTCGCCGAGTAGAGAATAAGAAAGATTGACCACAATAGCAGCCGATTCCAAATATGCATTTGAAACAGAACAGTCGCACGATTGGCTAACAAGATAGTGGGATATAGCGGTTATTTAGTAAGACTTGTAAAAGGATGGTCGTGAGTTCGGAACTACAGTTTACTGACTGAACAAGAACTAAGATACTTTGAGATGTGTTTGTGTAGGTTAGTGAATGAGCACATGAAATGTGCGTACTTGCTCCACTGGCGTACAAACATTGTGAGAACCAGCGGTAAAGCTTTTACGAACATGCCGAAACACTAGTAATTAGGCAACCTTTGACCTCGTCTACTTGTTCATCAGCGGATGTCACATGAAGTTGCACTATGATTTTCAAGCCGAGTGATACCGTAGTGTAAGAACAATCGATGGTGAAACAACACCCACGAACGTGGAAGTGCCATCACGACCATCAGAGCGCCGAGATCGACCCACAGTTGGGTGACAGAGAGATGTAGACATTCTGGCTGCAATAAACACTGAACCCTACCCGTCTAGGTAGGTCATAAAAACAGTGACCGAAGTCCACAGTTGCGCTTTCAAGTTGGTAGATCCATGTCAAAGGTATAGAGGAATGACTATTTTTCTAATGCCTGATAAAATCTCGAGGACTATAGTGTTTTTTTTATGATAGAACAATTCTAAACCTTTTTTTTCCAGAATCACTTATATAATTTCAGGCAGTATTGGTTGTAATTGTTTATAGCGAATTAATTTGGTTAGTGTTTCGAGTGGATGGTGTTGAGTGCATAAGGGTGGCCAATAGTAACAAATTGCAAAGTCCTTTGACGGTCAATGTAAAAAGTTACTTTCGATCAGAAGATGAATAACGCCAATAAAAATGCATAGATTATACATAAATAACAGTGTCCCAAATGTACGTGACAAAAACGTTAGGACATCGAAATCCGGCAGAAATGGCTCTTACATTTGTGAATCAACAACTGAGACAGCTGAAGCTTACGGGGTATGACAGATGGATGAATTGATGTGAAGGTAGACCTTGACTGGTATTCCGCTAACTGGGTGAGGCTGTACAAATCTTGGGATCCTCAAAATAGAATTGTGTATTGTTAAGATTGTATGGCAGCGTTGAGGCAGGCTGTATTGTTCAACACGCTGTACAGCAATGAATAGTCACTCCTCTTGATGCGTCGCCTAGACGTGTATGACAAAACGTTAGTTGTTGTGGCAGTTTTTGTGACGGAGGGCTAGGCTAGACAGTGGATTAGGAAATGTAAGTTTGGCACCTACACTAACATTGCTGAAAGAGTCGCAACTGCTGACCGTGTTGGACGTTAGCTGTCAGGCCCTGTGTCGGGCCATTCCTACAACCACTGACCTGCCTCCATCTTCTGGTCCTGTAAAACAAACTACATAGACCTCACAACACGGAGTATCCGTACGCGCCTTGGAGCATCAACTGATGTGGCTACTGCAAGAATGGGTGTGGGCCTGTTCGTTTGCGGTCGCCGCGCCGGAAGCATGCTTTGGCAGGGACTCTCGATAACCCGGGTTAGATTGACTGATGACCTAAGGGGATTTCAGAGATTTAATCCACCTATTAGCTGGGGGCTCAACCCTCGGTGAACGAGTAGGGTAGAGGTAGAACTTCTGTGATCTTTTGCTGAGTGCGATTTTAAGGCACTATGCTGTTGAATAACATTTTTTCATTGACTGCTCACAAAATGGTTTTCAATGGAAGTTTGGCTCAGACTTTCCAACTACAGGTAATAGGTGAGTGACTGTATGATCTTGTTCTGGTAAGTCAACGTCGGAAATATTTGCAGTACACCAAAAACGTACAGCGTAAGCCTGATTTCGACGTGGTGTCTACAAGCCAAATTCGATCTGTGGATTAACCGGATCTGTTGAAGAGGTTTGGATACATTCGGTGGATTGACTAGAATCTATCCAGAGCACTGTATGCCATTGTTCAGCTTTGCTGATTTTCCCAAACAGTGAATATCGATATCGTATGATCGGAGCTTTGGGATTCAAGGCTAACGTCCACAGATATGTAAGTAAATGTTTCCATTTATTTGAGCGATAAACAGTGTATCATTGTCATGACGAAACACGACGAACATACGATGACGAGTACACCGTTAGCCTTTTGGTTAGTTTGTACCTTACTGTCTACATAAATATTATATACCAGCATTTCTGGAAGTATAGACTCGTTGACGATGATGAACAATTTATAGATAGTACCCACAGTTAGGCAATAAAAAACACCGTACTGTTTCTTGACACCAAATTTGCGACGACCAGATCCTCATTTTTTCAAAATGTCGGGATGTCGGTTGGGAGATTCACGAGCGATTCACCTTGTTGTAAATCGAACATCTGTTACGAACAACTTCACCGTACGTAGTTAACTAATGCTTTTGGTTGCCTGTCTTCATAAAGAGAATAGCTGGCCCAGAATTTCCCACTGAATCGAATATCTTAATCTTTCAAAACTGAACAAGCTCTGAGCAGTTTTGTGAAGATGTTCGTCATACTGGATGAACACTTCACGACTTATTCCACATTGTTGGGTAGCACTATCTCGTCAGCCTCTAATATTGCTGATAAGATATCATCGAGGATAGCAAAGGCACGAGTCGCCTTTGCCAAGCTGCATCATCTGTGGTATCAAAAAGACATTCGGTTGTTGCTGAAAGGAGGAGTATATAATACCTGCGTACCTTCCATTTGGCTCTATGGTTGTGAAACGTGGCCTGTTCGCAAGGAAGATTTCAACAGGCTTGCCGTGTTTGACCATCGTTGTCTCCGCCAATTAGCCCAAATTAAGCGGACTGATTGCGTGAGCAATGTAGAAGTTCGACAGCGCGTATTCCGGAACGCTCGAGATGCGTGATCAATTGGTCAACTAATCACGGTGCACAGCTTGCGATGGTTGGGTCATGTACTCCGTACGTCATCTGATCGTTCACCGTACCGGACATTATATACTGTGACCACCAACAGTTGGGTAAAACGGCGTGGTGTTCAAGCGACAATGTGGTCACGAAATATGAAGACCCTGACTGCTCCATTGAACAAAGTGGGTAGGTGTCGCCTGCCTGGATGGGGTCCTTGTCATCACTCAAACCGTTGGTTAGAGACGCTATCCGAGGTGGCGATGTGTCGCAGTCTATGGCGTACCTGCATCCATAGCGTTTCTAGTTCTTCTGTTTAATCTTCTTTTAACAATTTTCAACCTTCTTGGTAACGTTTTCTTCTAGGATATTTCACGTCACTGTTGAGGTGAGCGGCGGCCCGAGCCACAGTATCTTCTGGTCAGGCTCATGGCTGCTACGATGGTGATGAGGATGGCGACAGTAAACGTAAAATCATTAGGTAACTTTGAGGATGAACACGTCTTCAGCCACTTTGGGTGTCCTTTGTTAAGAGTGTTATAACCGAAATCATGCTGGCAAACTCGCGCCATTTCTCAGATACATGCCGGTACGTTGACTTTATCGTGGCAGCTTTGTTCCTTTTGGGAAATTTGGAACATATGCTTTACTAACTTCTGAATCATCAGCATTATCATTGAAGGCAAAAATTAACAGTGGTTCTCGCTAACGTTTACTTGCCGCACAATCGTGTAGGAAGAAGCACACAAGAGCTAAGAAGAAAAGGGAAGACAAGTAACTGTTGAAAACAGTCATACCTGTACTCAAGCATCCAGCAGCAAGGTGCCGGCACCAATCAGCCGAGCTATAAGTGAAGGTTAGGCACCATCAGCAAGACAGGTTCTTATTTCCATTGCCCGACATCATAGTTCACTGACAATTCAGCCAAACAACGACAACATTCAAGCCACTGAGTCCGATAAGTCTGTCTCTCTGTACTGACAACTCTCAACCAGAGAAAACTTATTGAAAACGATTTTAGAGCCTTTAATGTACTTCCACAGCTTGAAAGTTCACAC
>JTDE01001651.1:107442-140378 GCA_014338405.1 Paragonimus skrjabini miyazakii | reverse complement strand
GCAGGCGTCGGTGAATCTACACCATTGTCGGACACAAACGAAACAACCCTCCAAATCATCTACGCTCTCACACTCTAACTTATTCTGAAGGAACGCAGTCCTGTGTGAACTTCATCCCCCTTCACTCTGTTGATGATCTCTGCAGGCGTCGGTGAATCTACACCATTGTCGGACACAAACGAAACAACCCTCCAAATCATCTACGCTCTCACACTCTAACTTATTCTGAAGGAACGGTATGCTTGAACGAGTAATCGATTGTCAGGATATGAAGTTGACGAAAGAATATATGTTGCCTTAAGAAACTGGGGTGCATCGGTAATTCGACAAGACCGTCTTCGTTATCAACAACATCTTACGGAACGCTTTGTCGCTGATCCAGATAGTCTCTTCTCATTTGTAGTATTAACTTGCAGGAACAAAACTGGAGTTCCTTAACTTTTAGACCCATCAGGTCTTACTAGCTGTGATACCGAAGCTGCTCATGTCCTCGCTGAGTTTCACAGCAGTATTTTTGCCTAGTCGCCATCAACCCCTCAGGTTCGCCTTGACACTGAAATTGACGGCATTTGCACTGTGGATACTTCTTCCACGGCGGTGTTGGCTAACCTCAGGTGCGTTCGTTATCATCGTGGACAGCAATATATCAGTTGTTTACACTGATGTTTAATTGCCACATAACCACGAAGGACAAAAAGCAAACCCTGTATAGGAAGAGAAGGAAAAATAGGGGACGGGAAAAGATCCAACTACTAAGAACATACCCACGTTCATATTCAAACATTCGATATCAAGATGCATACGCTTTGCAAACAAACAACTAAGCTGTAAGTGAAAGTAAGGGGTCAGAAGCAAGACAGCTTCCTTACAACTTTCACTGCCCCGCGTCATTAAATGCACTCACTTCAAAGAGAACTCGACCAAACAACGACGAACCCGGTCCACAGTAGTCAACCGCCTCGTTAATGATTTCATTTTTTCAACGTCAGGTAATCATCTTCCCACCTTGCAGCCCTTTGGCAGTCAGCCGCAATGTCGGCAGACAAATGGCTGGCATTCTTAATACGTAACCCTATCCAACTGCCCGTCACAAGCGGGTCGGCACCGGTGAGTGACTGACTGTTTGTTTAGGGTGATTCGAACTTTTGAGTTGGGCGCAACTCGGTAGCCTGATCGAGAGACCTCGGGCCCTACGATATTGGTTCAGTCAACAAGAACGGTGATCGTTTGCTCCGTTTGTGTGTTACTCACGAGCTGGCCATCAAAAACACTCGATTCCAGCTGAATGCGATCGACATCACGACGTGGACTCATTCACGAAGTGGTCATCATCATTTGCTTGACTACGTGACTGTGCGTTTGCGTGACATTCGTGAAGTGCGTGTCACGCGAGTGATGCGCACCGTTGATTGTAGCACAGATTATAAGCTGGCCAAGAACAAATTGTTTATCCATGTTTGTAAGCCTCTTTATTGTAGGTCGTTCCGACAACGGCATAAATTGGATGTCAAATGATTGGATAATTCCGAGACGAAGACTGCTTTTTAGTGTGCACAACACTGCTGTAAACATTACCCCCGATAGCCTGTGCCAATTCACCAAGAAACGGATCACGGCGGCAGTCACCGAGACAAACGGAAGAATACCGCGTTTGCTGCATCTACACTGGATCCGGCCAACGAAGCAAAGAAGGCCACGTTCCGGAGTATCTACTGTCAACTGGCCGAGCGTGTTCGCGGAATCAAGAACAGCTAGTGGAGGAGGCAAGGTGAGCGGGTGCAGAGCTTTGCAGATCATCGATAGCATAAGGAGTTCTACGATTCGCCCAAGGCAATCTTCGGTCTGTCGATCCAGTTTACTAAAGTACTGACAGACGTGGACAATGGCTGTTCTTGCACCCAGCCAGAGGACATCATGAAGGTCTGGCGCAAACGCTTTGGTGGTTTACTAAACCGCCATGCTACCATTGATTGGGTGATCGTGGATAGCCTGCCGCAACAAACCATTTAGCCTTCACTCGTTCTTACCACGGATTCGCTAGAGTTGCAGTGGGCGACTGGTCAACTGCGCAACGGGAAGGCTGCAAGCGAAGATGGGAAGAGAGAGTGGGAGAGATAAGATCCTGAAAAATGGCGGACCGGCGCTGGAACGTGCACTGCCCCAGCTGGTTCACTCTATCTGAGAGCAGGAGGTGATGCCGCAAGAATTCAAGGATGCCCTTATCATGCCCTTGTTCAAAGATAATGTTAGCAAACAATGCCCCAACAGCTATCGGGACATAAGTCTGCTGAGCTGCGCAGGCAAGGTGGTTGCCAGAATTCTCCTGAACCGGCTGAGTACGGAAGTCTTGGAGACAAATTTTCCTGAGGAGCAATGCGGATTCCGGGCGAGTCGGAGTGCGATCGACCTGGTGTTTTCTGTTTGACAGCTTCAGGAAAAGTGCCAGAAACGGAACCAGCCCCTGTATGTTCTCTTCGTGGACTTCACTAAAGCGTTTGATTCCATGAGGCGTTGTGGACAGTGCTTGGTATGTTTTGGATGCCCAGGTAATTTCGTCCATTTGATTAGATTGTTGCATGTGGACATGCAATCGTGTGGATCTAGCTCTGTTGATTTTGACATTGTCACTGGCGTGAAACGTTGGCTAAGTCACGTCCGTCGGTTGAGCGGTGACCGTGTTCCAAAGCAGCTACTGTATAGACAACTGAGGTCAGGTTAGTGAAATCCTGGTGATCAAAAGCTAAGATACCAGGATGGTGTGCAGGTAAGTCTTTCACGTTGTAACATTGATGTTAGATGTTGGGAAGACAGCGTTGAACCGGACGCCCTAGAGGAATACGATTCGGATGAGCGTCCGCGAGTTCAGCGAGCAGTTATTGCGCGACCGAGAACGAAAACGCGCGGTACGCAACAGAACCATCGGTGCCATAGGTCGTGGTGACATGACCGTATGGCGTTGCGATGTGCGCGGCCGCGAATACGCTAGCCGTCTTAAATTAGTTGGTCACCGGCGTACTCATGGTGCACCGTCAGCTAAGAGACGACGAGTACGTTATGCTCAGGTAGGTCGTATAATGTATCCATTCTATTTCTGTTAATGATTGCATCGACCAAGATTATGGCCGTTTGGCAACTAATCTGCTTCTCTATTTAGAAACTTGGGTGTCTGCGGTCTTTTACCCATTCTTTCCTTCAGCTTTGTTGGTGTATTGTAGGATGAGTGGTTTGCCTGTTCTTTCCGCGTACTTATCCTCTCTAGAATGCTTTACCACGCACTCGTATACTGAAATGCTTCTTGTATTACATTTTACATATCTTTCTTCTCAGATTAGGTCTTTTCATTGCGGTCTCTCCCTGTGTTTATTTTCCGAGAGATGAGAGTTTCGTTTTTGTGCCAGCCAACATTGGCAGACTGGATACAAAGGCCTCACTCACACACCTACTGGTCTTATTCCTCCCGGTCTACACCGGATACGTGGTGTGTGGGTGGCACCGCAAGTGGCTCGCGCTGAACCACTTGTGGTGTTGGTTAAAGCGCAGGCGTCCTTTGGTTTCGGTCTTTGTGACAGGCTAATCCGTTTCGGATGCCGCCAACTATGTGTACCTAGGCTGAATGCAACAGTTTGTCGGTCAGTGCTCGAAGTGAGAAAGCTTTGGGGCCCGATTATTTCAATGAGATTCCTCTGATTCATGGTATAAGTGCGTCTTTGGCTAGCGATTGTATTGGACGGGGGAACAGATCGTAGTTAGTGGTACTTCGTAATATGGTCACAAGATGGAAAACGCATAACTGACAGAAGTTTTGGAACGGAACCTCCCTGTGCCAACAGATACCTTACTCTTTTGTGACCCCATTAAGAATAATACCAGTGTTCTTCATCCACCACTTCCCGACTTGAGACGAGATCGCCACGACGTGAAACCACAACACCCTACTAGTTTTGAGCAGATTAATGCGAATTAATTAAAGTGTATTGATGTAATGTTGGTGCGATTACACTTCCTTTTCACACACTATTCATTACGTACGGTATACAAGCAAATCAAACAGTACGGAAAATGTGCCCGAAAAGGACGAATTAAAAATGACGTGGGACGGTAAGTGTCCGTTAATATATCTTGGAGATACTGCATCCAGAATGTACAGTTTGCCCGTATGGGTTCAGGTGACGTCGACGTTGTGCGGTAAAAGGACCGTTCTGTTGTAAACAGCCTACAACACTAGACGTACATATCTCTTTTTTCCCTCTTTTCTGATAGGAAGGACTGCCTCAGTGGATCGCACTCACTGCAAACTGAATAAACCAGCCGATCCCGAATGTGCAAATCACATCGCTTCGCTCAGTTCTTGCACAGGTGACTTGTGTACGCTCAAACGAGTAGCTGTTCAAATGCTACCAAAGATGCTTTGTTCTTCGTTGATTTTGTGAAGCTGACTAAACAGTTATATCACCATACTGGCGGGTGGACTGAGCAGCAATGCATAACTTAATCGTTTTTCACTACACATGAAGTGGCTGATGGGTGTTTAATGTCCGGGCACAACGCACTGACAGTGTCGAAGGTCTGCTGCAGCCATGCGCCTCTCACGGTCTCTATTATATTCCAAGCACCGCATTTCAACACAGAAAAATACACTGTGTTACATGGAGACATCTCTGTGCTTCTCAGCTATGGATACAACTTGATCACAGCTGTTGGTTTCAGGTGGCGCCACTCTGTTAAGGACTGTCGTGCCTTTTGGAGCAACCACCTGGACTCGGACCATGCTGTTGTGCATGCCCGTTTTGTTTTGTCATTTGTCCAAAGGCCATACACTCGTAAATGCAAGGTACTTAACTGGCATTGGAGCGGGGCGAGTGTAAAGAACGCTTACCGGGAAACATTTATGAATAAATTGCCCAATTAGAATCAAGTGAGAGAACCGAACGAACACTGGGAACAAATTACAACAGCTATAAAAACATGCTGTGAAGTGGCGTGTTCCGAAGGAGCTGTGCAGTTATGACAGAAGTGGACTTCTATCACGTCGATAAACTTCGCTCGATTTTACTTGACGACGACCGTTCAGAACGTAAACGCAAGCTGACTAAAAGCATGCACAGAGACCATGAGCACCACCCGGTCGAACAGTCGAAAGAGATGGAAAAAGCCTTTTTATCTGGGAATAGCAGAAGGCTTTTATCCCTGATCCGTGGTTGTACTGGCCGTCGAGTCGGTGTAAGTGAGACTGTGTGCGAAAAAAATGGTTCACTTATCACCAGTCAATCGTGCCGACTTGACAGGTTGACTGAACATTTTAAAGAACAGTTCAGCTGTCCTCAACCAGACCACGAGGACGACGAGACCCGAATGGTCAGTTATTGAGTTGCAGACGGCCCTCCGTCGAAAGCAGAAATCCTAGAGCTCAAGTTGTTAAAGCGTAATAAGGCTCCTGGACCACGCCTCCTCTCTCCTTTTCATTTCAAGGATGGCGGAGAGTGGTTGGTATCAGAACTAACGAAACTCCTCCAGACGATTTTGAAAACTGAAGAGGTAACTCGTGATTGATGCTTATCAACAGCAATTTCCGTTTTCAAAAAAGGGACCCGATGTCTGTGTGACAACCACAGGGGCATCAGTCTAGTGTTTGTTGCGTCCAAGTTACTCACTGACCTCACTAAGCCCGGTGGATGTCAGATACGCGAAGAACAGGCAGGATTCCGATCCGGTCAAGGGTGCGTTGATCACATTTTTACCCTGCGGCGGATCTTGGAACATCGGCACTCTCATAGGCAGCCGACAGGGTGTCTTCAACTCAGTTGCTGGTAATGTTCTTCTGAACTGTTTTGTTCACAAGGAAGTACCAAGAAAATAAGTCAATCTATTTAGATTATTGTATGCCCACTCTGTAAGCGGGACGAGAGTTCATGGACAACTGTCTCGGGCGTCCATCACTTCTAGTGATGTTCGTAAGGACTGTCCCGTTTCCTCCTTCGTGTTCAACTTTGTCGTGTACGACATTCCGGAGGATGCGCTTCGGGAATCCAGTGGGCTGGGTATTGGGCTTCTTAGCACTAAATTAACCGATCTGGAGTACGCGGACGACATTGTCTTACTTAGCCCCTCTGCCAAAAACATGCAGACCATGCTGGGGAAGGTGAGTGGCCGAAATGCGCTCCGCACCTCCAAACTGCTTCTTCGAAATTGGGGCATTTCCACTCCTGCTTCCTTCATTGCAGGTAATCCGCTTGAGACTGTGGACAGCCCACACCAAATGGACTGAACGTGTAAGCAATGTGGCAGTTCGCCGGCGCATATTTTGGAATGTTCTGGATGCACGACCACTTGGTCAACTAATCACGTTGCACAGCCTACGATGGTTAGGTCACGTACTACGTCTACCTTATCGGATGCTGTATACTGATACCACCAACAGTTGAGTGAAACCACGCGGTGGTCAAGCAACAACACGGTCATCAAATATACAGACCCTGACTGCTTCACTGAGCAGTGGGTTAATGTCGCCTGTTTGTGTGGGGTCCACGTGATCACTCAAATCGCTGGTAAGAAACGCTATCTAAGGTGGCGGTGTGCCGCAATCAATGGCCTACCTGCATCCATACCATTTCTATTTCTTTCGTTTAGTCTACTTTTATTATCATTATTAATCTAACCAGTTTAGCAGAATTTCTTCCTAGATATTACACGTCATTGTTGAGTTGAGCGGCGGCTCGAGCTACATTACCTTCTGGTGAGGCTCATGGCTGTTATGATGAGATGACTTGCTGTCTGTTTCCTTCAGTTGAATGGTACGACTAGTCTGTGCCACACGGTGTGCACCATCAGTCGCTACATTTGCACAAACGTAGATGGTTAGGTCATGTACTAAGGATGCCAGCAGTCGCTTGCCACACCGGGCAATGTTTGCCGACGCTGCGGCCGACTGGCGTAAAGTGGACAGATGGTGACCTGGCGTGAACAAATGAAATCGTTCACGAGGGGGTTGGTGACTGTAAATCGGGTTCGTCTCCCGGGCTGGAGCCCTGGCGACTCAGAGTCGGTGGCTTGAGACGTTAGGTGAGATGGCGGCTAACGGAGCTGAGTGGCATGAATGTTGTCGTTGTTGTCTGTGAAATGAGTGCACTTAATGACGCGGGGCAGTGAAAGCCGTAAGGAAGCACCTGTTTTGCTGATGAGGCCTTACTCTCACCTACAGCACGATTGTTTGTTTGCAAAGTGTAAGCACCTTGATGTTGTATGTTTGAATATAGACGTAACTTTTTTTAGTGGTTAGGTCCCCTCTCCTCCAATTTTTTCTTCTCTCTTTCTAAACAAGGTTTGTTTCTTCGTCTTCGTGGTTGTGTGTTAGTTAAGCATCAGTGTGAACCACTGATGTATTGCTGTCTATGATAATGATGATGTGCACCATCCCACTGTTGCTACGATACCAGATTAATTGTGACCTCGTCCTGTTTATTACTGACAATTGACTCAAAACTGCTGGTCCTGTCACCTGTGTCTTCGTGCCAGCTTGCAATGTTGTTGATGAGATATCCCTCGGGATTGATAGTTTGTGAGCGTCCGATTGTTACTAAACGATCCTGAATGCATGATTCAAAAATAGGGTCAATCCTCAAAAAATATGTTGTAAACCTCGTATGTCTGCAAAGAAATCTGCATTAAACGTTTAAAACTATGAGAAGGCGAAATTCCTGCGGTGTTCTCCGGAGTAATATTTGGTACATTCTGATCACACATGGACATGGAACTGATTTTAAACGAGTCAAAGTTTCATATAGCGGAAGTCATGGATGTCGCCTACCAACATCAAAATTACAAACAAAATCGTCATAACTTACTAACACCGGCACAATTCCAAAGCCTAAGACAAAATGGGAGCTTGATAGTGTTAAATCTGGAAAAAGGTTCAGGGGTTGTGTTGATGAGTAAAGCGGAGTACGTGAGGAAAATGTTTGAAATACCTAATGACACTCAGAATTTTCTGCCGGATGATAAACCTGACAACGTACAAGATGTGGGAAAGGAAATCTGCCGCAGGGGTTAAGAATAAATGGCGTCATGTCTGTCGATCAATGCAGGCTGATAAAGCCAATCGGCACATGTACACCGCATATGTACGGACTGTCCAAAACTCACAAACCCAATGTCCCCCTTCGGCCCATTATGTCCATGTGTAACGCACCGCAGCATAAATTAGACCGTTGGCTAGCTGATTTGCTGGAACCAGTCAGAGAACAATTCAGTAAGTACGGTCTGAAGGATAGCTTCGACCTTGTTAATTGTATAGATGGTTTAAATGTCCAAAATAAACTGGTGTTCATTTGACGTGACGTCCCTCTTTACTAACATTCCGCTTCATGAAACAGTTGACAGCATTTGCGAATTTATTGTAGGCAGCAGTGCTCCGTTTCTCATCCCGGTGATCGAACCGGAATCATTATTACTTTTATGCACACATAAATGTTAGGTTCGACTTCCAAACGTATAGTTTCCGACGAGTGGACGGGGTTGCAATAGGCGGTCTGTTGGGTCTACTTCTAGCGGATTTTTTCATGGCCAAAGTAGAATCCACACTGCGAAAGCCTGTCAAAACCAGTGTTGTACAGACGCCACGTAGATGATATTCTAGCCATCTTTGAGAACTCGAGGGAATCAATTACGTTATTCTTGAAGTTGAACAAAGTTCACCTGAACTTAAAACTAACGAGAGAGAACGAAACGAATGACCGCCTTCCGTACCTGGACATTCTAATCACTCGAAGGCACGGTAGGGAGATCCGTCTACAGGAAACCTACCTGTACTGCACAGTACATGCATTCCGGAAGCTTCTGTCCGGTGCAGCATAAGAGAAGTTTAGTCAGGACGCTTTTCGACAGAACACGAAGGATTTGCACAGACGACAACCTACTGCTAGAGTTAAGCTTATTGACAGACACTCTCCAGGTCAACGCGTACCCCCCTGCGATTTATTAAAAAGTACAACAAAGCCGTCATTCCAACTGTCGAAGTGACGACGGTGTATTTAGAACTCCCGTTTCTAAGGAATAGCTGGTCAACAGTCATGAGGAAAAGCGTCTAACAGCTGCTGTATTCAGGACTCGTAACGCTGCATAGCTGTGTATACTACAACGAACGAGAACTCTACCAGTGGCCCCGGTTACGAACAAACAGTGTACGTCTGTCACATCCCACTGTTTATACAAATACGCACGTAGCTGCATTATGAGCTACATAGGGAGGACAAACCGACAACCCGCTATTCGTATCAAGGAGCATGTACCCAAATGGCTGGAGACGCAGTTAGAAACGCCAGGAGCCTGTATAAATGCCGATGGACGGCATCCCGCATCTTCCGTTGCAAGGCACATAATACAAACAGGACATATAGTTAAAGTTTCTGACGCATTCTCGGTGATCTTTCGGAGCAACCGGAAACGCATACTCCAGTTTGCTGAGGCTTTGACCATTAAACGTCACAGTCCCCCCTGTGTGTTCCAAAACAATTTGTGTTGACCCTGCGGTTACCCTGGCAGTCGGCATTCCCACAATTTTGATTTCCAGTTTTTGTGTCTGTCTGTTTAATCCCTTAAGCCATGACTTCTACTTTGTGGAATTTTGATTCGTTTAAAATTAGTTACATGTCCATGTGTGATCAGAATGTACGAAATGTTACTCCGGAGAACATCACATGAATTGCGTCTTTTCATTGTTTTACTCAAGTTCATTAAAAGAACGAACTGTTTCAAATTTAAAACTAACAACAATTGTGGATATTTCTCCGGTTGACTTTTGAAATCACTTAAAGAGCAATGTGATTGGAAGAACTTGAGTTCAGTAAAGCACTGACATGCGTGCCGGAAAACCAAGTGAGTACATTTACCCTCCCGTTTGAAAGACAGTTAAGAATTCAAACCTACTATTCACTGCGCGTTTTTCTGATCCCCCAACCATGGGAATTCGGAAAATCGGCGGATAAAGTGACAAACGGAAATGAATGCAGCCACTAGCAAGTTGCAGACAGTAAGACGTGTTTGCTTCTCAAGGTGATAGTGTCGTGATCCACACAGACGTTGAGAAGAACAGTATTCACTTGTTGCAGTTTTCTCACTAACCGATCCCTGTTGTAAAACTGAATAATGAAACGAGGCTGAAAAGAAGCTATTTCGCTTTACCCTTACATAACATTCAGTGGGTTAGCGATCGCACGTTTCCTACAAAATGTAGGACATTTCAGTTGTATGGACACAGATCCTTAGGCTCGTTATCACTGGCAATTTATTTACTACAAATTCCGTAACGTAACTATGACCGCAAAGCGCCTTTGTTGATCATCAACGACAAAACTCTTACGCCCAAAAAGGTGCCAATTAAACGTCGTCTAACCAGAAGTTGGGAATCGGAAGCAAGGCATTCTATATTACTGTCCACGACAGATGCTTGTGCTTCGAATCTAAACAGATCTGCGTGATTTTTTGAAAATTCTCTAAAGAAAGCAATTCCTGACCACCAATAGAAGGGTTTATCAGTTTGCGGGTATCCAATTTACCATAGCTTAGTGTGCTACATAGTAGCAAACATTATGCGATGTTAAAGGTAAAAACTTATCTTTGTAATGTATGGGCAGAAAATCGAAGGCTGTAGTAATAATGCCAACGTGTTGAAGCAGTGTAAATCCTTGGCACTGGAACACTTCTGCGTTTCACGTCAAATTTATTCTCATTAGTTTGTTCAGTTTCATTTCATTTTCCGTTTTGATTATACAGCGTAACTCGCTATGCCCAGCTTGCTCGTCGAGTGTGAAAAATATTTCCATTGCTGTAATTTGTATGATGTGCTAGGAGTTCAGAAGGACTGTAAACCTGCCGAGTGTGAGTTCATATTGGTTGAATAACTGTTTTGTTTAGTGCGCAAAGCGTTCTATAAATCCTCTCTCTTACACCATCCTGATCGACAAACAGAGGAGTCGAAAGCCAAGGCTACAAGACAATTTCAAATTCTCTCCAAAGTCTACACAATTTTATCGGATGCAGAGAAACGTTGTGTTTATGATGAAACAGGTTTGTCAATCAATCAGTTCTTTCTAATATTCACACTGAAGGCGTTGTCGACGAGGACGATACGATTGCAAGTCGAACATACGACGATTGGTTTAATTATTGGAAACTGATTTTTCCACATGTGACAACTAAACAAATTGATGACTACTGCGTACAGTACAAAGGTAGCGATCAAGAGCTAAACGATTTAGCTGACATTTACGAACGATGTAAAGGAGATATGGATGTCATACTGGAAACCCTGATTCTGTCTTCATACAGCGATGAGGAACGAATCCGCAAACTTATCGACGGTCTAATCAAAGAAGGACGTATACAGTCATACGAGAATTACACCATGGAAAATCCGCAAAAGGCTGCTAGGAGAGCAAAACGAGCCCTCAAAGAAGAACGCCTATTTAAAATGGAGCAACGAAAGAAGATAAAGCACAGTGAACAAGTCGACCCTAAAGATGGAGAAAGTTCGCTTATATCGGCTATTTTGGCTAATCGAGAACAGCGTTTGAAATCGACAGAAAACTTGTTAGACCGTTTGACTGAGAAGTACTGCAAGCCTACAAAAGCAAAAGCAGGGAAAAGCGGTGGACGAACGGGAAAGAAAAGTACAAAATAGTCTTTTATTTTAACCCTTATAACTGTACAGAGTATACTTGTTTTGAATGTAAATCCATTCCACAAACGTCAGTTTTCTTGTTGCTCTTCGATGCACTGCAAATAAACAGGAATAACAGTAGATGTTGCGCAATAAGCTGTACAGTACTTATCAGAGGAAATCAACCCATTAATCTTAAGAGACGTCTGGATTACTCTTTTTGTAGTCTCGTCTGTGAGTAGTACAGTGCGTACATTCGGAAACTAAAAGACAAGCCTCAAAGCCAGGAAGACGATGGACCAAAAGCGACTTTCGGATTATTATGTACGCACTATGGGGGAAGTGCCAGCAGGATGAATGACAACGTACTGCTACCCAATGTGTGTGAATGCGCGTCCGCCGTGCAAATGGGTGTACGTGTTCGTGGTCCTGTGTTCAACATAACCTGTACCGGAGTTCGTGTAATAAACAACTTTGCAGGCCGGATGTCTTTTGCGGTCACAACACTTGTACGAACCAGACCTGTTGTACATGCCCAAGTACATTATCACGTCACACAACTAATCAGAGGATGGTTACTGAGCAAAGGGATTTCTGCTCTGCACTGTCGCACACTCACCGTTTGGACAAACTCCATTAGTTTACTTGGGTCCGATCCAGAGGCTATGTCAATCAGATCGATTGGAACACTGTACTGACTGAAAACGTTAGGACGAATTGATCTGTCTGTCTGAACTCTGATCACTGGATCTGACACCTGGAAAGTTAAGGGTGGGGTACATAACGGATTACATGTACTCACAAAACCCAGTAAAAAGTATATCTACGTATCGCGAGAAATATAAAAATTAAAACCAAATTTAAAGAACATCTTGCAGTAGTAGGGTCATTACTTCGTAAGGCCATCTTTTCGCCTCTAATCTGGAAGTTGGCAACAATACAGAAAGAAACTCCAACCGTTCCTCCACTGGACCCACGAGTTGTCCTCCTTAACTTAACCAATATTGTGCGCACGGACAGGCATATAACTAGTTGACACCCATAAGACATCTAAATCACCAGGGGGGGATTAACATAGGAAACGGCGCATCAGATTTGTTTATCCCAAGAATACACTGATAAGGCGTAAAGTTAACGTGGTGTCTCCACCACGCCTATGGACGTAGCCGCTGAATGTACACAGAACAAAGTAATTTTTACAGCCGTACGAAACTGCCTGTTGAAGAAAGTAACATCATGTCAACACCACGGGGTTTTGGCCATTCCGTTACCGACCTCACCACTAATTCTCAACGCGTCGTCGTTAACCATCAGCGTTGTAGCGGGTTCTTATCAACATCGGAGTAATGCCCTGCACTTCTTTGGATGGAAGTTATGTTGAAATGATCTTACACACTATTGAATAAGCTTGCTTACAGTGACAAATTGATGAGTAGCCACTCCATCTAAACATTTCTGCTTCTAGTTTGCTTCTGACTTTGACTCACCCTGTTCCAACTTTATGAAAGTTTGGGTTTCGGAATCGGGTGCGAGGCTTTTAAACTCAGTGTCTGCTTGGTCATGATTCACGAACTTGAAAGTTTTTTAAGTCCAAACGAATGGATGTGTTTGCACTAGAAACCAGTCACCTCCAACTTAGAACGTCAGCCTATCGGTTTTACGGATGAGGAATATGAACGGTAGATTAAGGCTGAGATTATAGTTTTTCATATAGTCGTCTACCAGCGGCAGATCGAAGGACGACTATTGGTTTCCTGTGAAATGATAGGTACAAATCGTCCATAAACATTGAGAGCACATCAAAGTAGCGACTGTTTAGGATATGACACCCGTCATTGGTTTGGTCGCATAAAAAGCAACTATGCCCATTAAAAAAACAATGAGTAAAATAAATATAGTAGGAAATCCTGTGTTGGTGATGCACATGGATATCTTCCGCTAAATCGACCGAGGAGAAGGTGTCAAACAGAAGGAACGAGATTGTCAGCTAGGAGCCGAACGCTGCGTAGTACGCCTCTGCGTCGACATTTTGATCGGTTGCAGCTATGCTCTCTGCATCTGTTACCGCTCCTAAATGACCATCAGTGCTTTTGCGGTTATCCCCATTGTGGAGTATTAATCTTGGGGAGGTTGTTGATTGTTTAACACCAGGCATCAAAAACACTGTCCAAATCCGTCTGGGCTCTGTGTTTACGTTCTTTCTGTTGCACAATGGTATCGCGTCACATAACCGGCTCTTCCGTTCTCGTCAACGAACTTCAAGGTAAAGGCACTAAAATTTGTCAGGTAGATGTAGGAGACTACTTTAAGCTAGATGTTATCCTACAAGCCCATCGTTTGTTTTCCAACCACGAAAAACTTTCAATCTTCACTGTATATGTGATGAAGACAACTACCGCATTATAAGTGCTTAACATAATCTGTCAGAGATGAAATGAGATCTTTGGTCTACCCATCACTCGTTGTAATTTGTGACAAGCGGGGCATAGTGGGTGTCAGAGCTGATGCTTCCGATGAGTGCGTTGTGGAATGACTGATTCAGGAATCAACATCTCCTTTGCCTTTAGCTAACCTGATCATTACGAAGTTCTCAAAATCCACCGTCATAACCTGTGCAATGTTGGTTCAGATGTGAATTACGATCCATCTGCACGGATGCTTACGACGACGGAAGAGCTGTGCGTCACCAAGAAAACGAGGTCAGGAAGCTTGTGTTCTCGTCGAAACAGGTTCGACTCTTCCGTAATGGAGTAGGGCAACCTGTCACAGAGAACCGTGAAACAGCTTCTTCATAGGAAATCTGATATCTAACCACGAATCAACCAACTCCGCCATTGACTCATAACGGCCGAGCCTGACCAGAAGTTATTGTGGTTCGGAGCGCTGTCCACCGCAACAGTGACTTGGAGTAGCCTAGAAAAACTTACCAAAATAGACAACAGTTGATAAAGCGATGTTAGCGGAAGAATTGGGAATAGCATGAATGCAGGCACGCCATTGCGGCATATAGTCATCTTCAGAACGTTTCCAGGGGGCAGATTTCTTTGGTATACCTCCGTCACCATCAAATTGAAAGCAGCTGTCTCCATACAGGTTTTCCTAGCAGCTTTTTAGCTAGGAGCGAGTCTCGTTTTTTTTTGTAGAACACAGCGGTTTTAAAGACCGTAGTTACACACTATTCAACTAGTATGGTTTGTGCTGATCACCCAAGCAACGTCATCGACACATCCGGTCAACTAGCAGAATGAGCCAATCAATAAAACCTTCTCATGAGGGCGTGGACGGAGTTCTAGTCATGGCTGTGGTAAGGATATGCACTACTGACGAGCCCTAATGAGAGCGAGACTCGAATCTAGCGATTTATTTCGAAAGGGGCCGACTAGGAAGCCTATGGGAATGCGACAGCTGCGGTTAATTGTGGATGATGTTCAGTCTATATTAAAACCTTCTCCCTCCGTCTTAGTCATGCGTTCATCATCTTGCAGTGTTCAGATCTCGTACGGTAGCTAGAAAAAAGTCTGTGTCCAAGGCCCGAGGTAAACCGTGCCCCTTATGAATAACTAACACGGGAGTCCGCGATGTGGGCTGTTAGCTTGTTCGACAACGGATATATAACACTTGGAGTCGGTGACTTAGAGTGGCCCTAATAATCGCATTTGAATTCAAAACCTCTGCTTAAGTAATATGGAGAACACCTTGGACCGGTTGCCGTAAGCGATTACCGTTCATGGTACAAAATCACAGATTTATAGGTGCACATGAAATTAGTCTATCATTGAATGATAACAGTGGCACATGCAACGTCACAAGCTGTAATATGAGTAGTCAAGTACGGAACAAAGAACTTAGCGAATCGCGGAAAATATAACTGATATAGTTAGTCTAATTTTGATGTTTTATTCTAAAGCAAAGTTCAATTGGTTAGCTCCTAGATTGTCTATTGTGTCACGGTCCGGACAAGCAATGAGTTGAAACATCACAGTCTTCCTTGTTAGTATTATACACAATTGCTTTCAGTTAGTTCACTACTTTCTCAGTTCTGAAAAACAATATAGCGAACGGCTGCATAAAAACTTGCACTTTGTAATTTCACCTACTTCGTCACTTGTAAAGTATCGACAACCATTGCGTCACACAAAATAGGAGGAACGTAGTATGCGGTATGCTCAAGTGAGTGGAATTTAGTTGCGATAATTTGGACATCAGGCACAACTGATCATTTCCAGATGGCGGAACCACCTCATCCCGGTATTCGTTTGTTTGAACACGGATCCCCAAATGGAACCGGAACGTTAAAATAAACTGTTCACTGTGTAATGCGTGCTTCTCATTATTTTAAATACATATATATTCGGAAGGTCGCACTTAAACGATATGTGCATGAAATACATTGAAAATATGCGTAGAACAGCAACGTTACACTAGTCAAAAAACTATTCGCCGATGTGACTGGGGTGTAACACAGATAGGCCGTTGATTTTGACAACGGGTTTAGTGACGGTTCAGTCGTGAGAACCCAGTGCCAGCAGCACTCTTCTCAACAGTCAGGGGAAAGCTTGAGTGCACATTCAAACGTCACTGACCATTCCCACGTTATGAATCTGAGGTGACTGTTATGAGCACGACAAACGGAAACACTCACTAGGCCGGTTTACAAAGTTACCTGCCTCACAGTTAGAGAGTGAGGAGAATACGAGGGTCAGATTCCCAATGTCTTCGAGAAGCTTACCCTTTCGATCAGGTTGTTATCTTCTAGTTCTGACCAGGTGAACAGGAGCGGTTCGGTTGGGAGCCCAAACACATTGAAGTCAATCAAAATAATCTTGCTGCGACGGTTTGGAGAATTCTGTTGGCAAAAGTTTTAAGCAATGGTACAATGACATACCGATGGTTCATAGTAGAGATCAACGGTATCTAAAAGTTCACGATATTAGCACTTAAAAAACTAGCAACTTACAATCATTCAGTGGAAAACGATCGCGAATTCGTTTGTTAAAAAAGGTATGCAGTTCTTGCTTGATATGTTCAACGTTTTGTGCGACCGACTGGAAGTAGGAATCATGCATTCTTTGTGAAATGGCTGAAAACGAAAATTAAACAAGTTGGAAAAACCAGTTCCGCCGACTTCCACTGACCCAGAGAATCTAAATAATCGTCAAGTGAATGGAAGTATCTATCTACCTTATTGTGCAGCAGAGGAATCATCACTACCTTCAGTATAAGAAGGTCAACCGTAAAACGGTAATACTGACTATGAATCATCCAGGACGTCGCCACGCTAATGGACGTTCACTCTCTTTGTTGTGATCACATAATACTTCGTGTGCTTATAGGCGTGTCGAGTCCCTGTTTGTTCTTGTCTGTATGATGTACATAACTGGTATGTTTTACTTTTGCGACTGATGAGAGTAGACGAAGTGTTAACATGCCGCAGTCTTCTTTCTGCTTTGATGAAGATTTCTAGTGGCAAAACTGAGGTATAAAAACACGATTCAGTGTTTTATATAGATAACATTATTCCGATGCGAACAAGAAACTGGCTAACCAACAAACGTATACGTAGAAAAGAACAGATCGTAGAACTTGGGTTGGCTAAGGGCAATGACTGGTGTTAATGTTTGGTAGGCGAATGGTGGTTCTGGCCGCACATCCGAAAGTGCTACTTTGTTCAACCAAGTCAGGTTGGAGACTAATGAAATATCAATGAGGTCGCTTGAAGTGAATTCAAGAGAGCCAAACTCCAACTCCCGATTTGAGCAAATATGCGAACCGAAGATGAGCTCTGGTCAGCGGGAATGGTTCAACTCTCCGATTCATGAAGTAAGGCATGCACCGTAACCATATCCTCTGATCGACGATAGGCCACCACTGAAACTTCACGAACGATGAGGATTCGCGAAATCATCCCATGCCATGGTCACCTTGATATACACCGCGTTAGTAATATTACTATTATTAGAGGCGAAAACTACGTCGAAAAGACGTTCGGATGTCGCTGAAAGGAAGAGTATATAATGTTTGTGTACGTTCTGTTTTGCTTTATGGTTCGGAAACGTGGCCTGTTCACAAGGAAGATGTCAACAGACTTGTTGTATTTTACCATCGCTGTCTCCACCAAGTAGCCCGCATTAAGTGGAGTGATTGCGTAGACAATGTGGCAGTTCGCCGGCGCGTATTCCAGAACGCTCGGGATGCGCGACCAATTGGTCAACTAATCACGATGCACAGCTTGCGACGGTTGGGTCACGTACTCCGTAAGTCATCTGATCGCCTACCGTACCAGGCATTATGTACTGAGACCACCAACAGTTGGGTAAAACCGCGTGGTGGTCAACCAACAACGCGGTCACGAAATACGAGGACCCTGATTGCTCAACTGAGCAAAGTGGGTAGGTGTCGCCTGCTTGAATGGGGTCCTTGTGATCGCTCAAACCGCTGGTTAGAGACGCTATTCGAGATGGGGGTGTGTCGCAGTCAATGGCGTACCTTCACCCATACCATTTCTAGTTATTTCGCTTGCAATTTTTTTACTTTTCAACCTTCTTGGTGGCGTTTTTTTCTTGGATGGTGCACGTCACTGTTGAGGTGAGCGGCAGCCCGAGCCACAGTACCTTTTGGTCAGACTCATGGCTGTTATAATGATGACGATAGACGCGAAAATGACTAACGGATACAAGCAAAAACGAGCGAAAAACACGAATTGGAACCCCTTCCGACTGGCTCTGAGTTACAAATAACAAAAACCAACGAAGCCACCGGTCAGATAACTGCTGCAGGTAACCACTGTACGTTTTGCAAACTTACACGAAAAAGTCTGTTTATACACTTGACCCCACGGTTGCGTTAGCATGCAAAGATGCATCTGAAGTTCACGTTAATCCATATATCGGTGACGATTTGAGAAATTGGAATTTTTAGTGTGTAGCGTTTTTCGGATTAGATTATGCCGGACCTTAAGGCTCCCTCTGGAGATATTGATCAACCTGTGGAGATGTCATTAGCTGTCAAACTTGAACAATCCACCGTCTGCAAAGCAGCTCATGTGGTAATTGATGTTATAGGCTATCGTGAAAAGAGAAATCTGGTGATGGCGAATACGGAAGCCGTGGTTAGCTGATTGTCTAAGAATCTGGTTTAACCGCGGAGTTAATTATGTTACACCGGCTCTTTCACCCTGATGACTGACGTACAACAAACGTAACAGGCAAATAAGTCCAGTCAAAAAGATCCCTGGTGAAAGGTCTTGGTTGTTGTCTGCGAGAGGTATGGTACCGCAAGCAATGAACAACAGGACAAAAACCTAATTCTGAGCTTGCAAGGAACTGCAAGACAACGCCGAGCTTAAAGCAGTCTTCCACATCTTAAAAACCATAATGCTATTACCTAAAAGTTTGTCGACGAGAACGGAACTGCTGGTTAAGTAATGCGATACCCTTGGGTAACAAGAAGAACGTAGATACAGTGCCAAGGCGAATTTAAATAAACATTTTCTGATGCTTAAAATGTTAAACATTCAACAGGGGATAACCTGGTGTAGAGAAAAAAGTCGTTCACCAAGGGGTTGGTCACTGTAGGTCACGTTCGTCCCCAGGGCTAGGAACCTCGATACTCACAAAGTCGGTGGCTTCAGACTTCAGATGAGATGGCGGCTAATCGACCTCAGTGATGTGAATGTAATCGTTGTTTGGCCCGGTTGTCTGTGAAGTAAATGCACCTAATGACGTGAGGCAGTGAAAGCTATGAAGGTGTAAGTACAACAGCAGCGACGATAACTGCAAAGACGCTGATGATCTTTTAGGAGCGGCAACAGACTCAACTACAAACAGCGCAATTACAGCAGACCATAATATTGACCCGGAAGCCTGCAAGGCAAGGTCCGACTTCCGGTGCTATTTCGCATGCGCGCCAGTTGATCCAGTCCAATATCTTGCAGTTCCATTCTGATCAAATCTCTGGCATATAATTCGATATCTAGTATCACAAACACGAAGGCGAATTCGACTTGGAGCTCGCTGTTGCTGGTGGTGCCGAACAAGCCCGATCGTTTTTGCGAAACTTGGGTTTTGTAGTTGAACGCTGTCCGAGCTTCACTCCGCCATAAGAGGCTCGCAATGTCTCTTCCAATGAAACGGCCAAGTATGTTACTCGAAATTTCGGACGATGGTCACCGGTGTTCATCATTAAGTACAGATGTATTCAGTTGGTCCAAACTGTCTACCTTGGCCGACGGCCAGTTGAAAAACCTAGCCTTCGTCTGCGGTTCTTAATCCCAGTAAAATGTGACATCCACCTACACATCTTAGACGAGGCGGAACAGGACACTGGGATGACACTTTAGATGATCACTACCGAATGACAGGGGTCGGTTAACCTCAATCACGGTGGCATTATGGTCGGGCAGTTGCCAAAGCCATTGACCCTCCTGATTATCCTATCAGTACGCTCTGATCATCCCCATCGTGGTGGATCGCGGCCAACCGACCAGACACAAACTTTGAGGCTTCCGACTCACTGTAGGCAACGTGGGGGTTGGAATTATGTGTAGTTGTGTTCAGTTTATAAACATGCGTGCTGGAAATGCAACCATCGAAGTAACAACGAGGGCTACCGGCGTATAAACAACGGGGTGATGTAACGGCCTAGATCGAAGCCATGCGGTTGATGTTTTCAAAAGGTGGCCTGTCAACTAGGCTCCATCTGCGAACGTGGTTCGGACAGAACTATATCACGCTGGCTCATAATGTCACCTCTGCACGGTTGCAGCTGTACGTCACCTAAGACCGGCACGAAAAACAGCGTGCAAACTACAATGGATAAGTGGGTGTAAAGCACTAACTCTGAAAGTGATGGTGGATTATTGCCTTACCTCAGTAAACTCATCACATTCGGGAAAGTGGCTTAGTAATTTACCTTTGTCCAAGATAAATCACGTCTCTAATCGAAAGTGATATCCTAGCATGGAGTGAAAATATCTATAAATTTGAATGCAAATAAAAGTTGGCTTTTGATCGGTTGTCGGTTTGCAGCGTTCCATTCACCAACTGCATAAATTACTTTGACAAAGTGAGACGTGACACGGATTTCCCAAAAATCACAAATGTAACACTGCAAACTGACCAATAAGTTTTCGTGCGCGTACAAAACATCGAAACTCTCCATCCGGTCGATAGTCTGACCAACGCCGAAGTACAAGGACGGGCTGGAAATCCTGCTTTTCCTTCAGTTGTTCGACCGGAACGTCCGCACAAAGAGCAAATCTACAACCAGAAGCACGATAAAATAATAAGTAGAACCTACGGCGCCGTGAGGTCATGCGCAACAAAATCTGATGCTTTAAGTAACAGGTAAATGTCAGAAAATGAACTACATTTGAGCGAGTTTCCACAAAGCATCCATGACGCGTCCTGAGAATGAATCAAATATCGAAATGAAAAACAAACTTTCGGGGCACTCCAGTTTAATTTGGGGAAAACAGCGCCTCCTAATTTCCGAATGGCACACAAAAGCTCGGCCTCAAATTCCGGAAACTCGGGACGCTGAAACGAAATGTATAGTTCGCCAAGGAAAAAAACAAACCCTCGGTCCACTTTCGTTCTCTTCATCGCACTCTGACCAATTGTCCTACGGCAAAGAAAGAAATCGTCAACTTTCCACGACACTGACAAGCAACAGGACAGGGCAAAATGTCATGCAAACAGAGAGACAATTTTGGTTTGGCTAAATGCGTAAACGTGGATTCTGTTTCTATTAAACTGTGATGAGGACAGGATACACTGAACGACGATAAATTAATCATCCAAATCACTAATAGGGATGTCAACAGACAAGACTGCCATGACGTTATCGTCACTACGAACAGCAATACACCAGTGGCTCATACTGATGGTTAACTGCCACATAACCACGAAGATAAGAAAAAAGCAAACTCTGTATAGGAAGAGAAGGAAAAAAAGGACGAGATCCAACGACTAAAAACAAATTCCCACGTCTACATTTAAACATTCAGCATCAAGTTGCTTACACCTTGCAAATAAACAACCAAGTTGTAGAGGAAAGTAATGCCATCAGCAAGACCGCTTCCGTACGGCTTTCACTGCCCCGCGTCATGAAATGCACTCACTTCACAGACAACTAGGCGAAACAACAACATTCACGCCACCGAGCTCGATTAGTCGCAACCTCATCCAACATTTTCAGCCATCTATTCTGTGAATCGCGAGGGCCCCAGCAAGGGAGACCGACCCCATCTACAGTGACCAACTGATGTAACGCGCCTTTCCTCTGTCAAACGTTCTATTGCGACTTGAATGCAATACCTGGATCCCTGCTATGCAGCCTCACCCAGTCTACGTGCGCGGAATCAGGAAGAACACGACGGTAGGAAAACATGCTGTATTGCCTACTTCAGGTTCGAAAATGAATGAAATGCATCCAAATATATAGCACGAAATAGTTGCAAAATATGGTCATTTAAGAGTTAAACCACCGTCCACTTGTTTAGGCCACTTTGTAGTTAAGTGGGCAAATAAGGCCAATGGAACAGCACTGATTGGTGCATCCAGCTAGCGCGACACCCACGCTCACCTTCACGTTTCTTTATGGCTGGTTCCACTTGCACGCCGGTGCTTTATTCATGAATGATTTCGTCAGCAGTCACCGATAGCCGAATAAGATTCCTTTCCTAACACCAACCCCGTCGTGATCGATTTCATTTGTCTACGCAAGGTCATCATCTACCCACCTCGCACCTTGCGCCGGTCGGCCGCAGTGTCGGCAGACAGTGCTCGATGTGGCAAACGACTAGCTGCCATCCTTAGTACATGGCCTAACTGTCTAAGTCTGTGCAAATGTAAGGATTGAACGGAAGAACTCTTCTGACAATCAGTGTCAAACACTCGCTTCCTAACCTCCTCGTTGCTTACTCGCTGGTACCACTCGACACGAGCGATCGAACGCAAACATCCGTGGTCAGATACTTGAAGACGGTTCACGTCCTCTACCTTGAGCGGCCGTGTTTCGCTTCCGTAAAGTAACACAGCCCTCACTGTCGCCTTATATAAGCGACCTTTAAGCGTCAGAGAGATACCTCTGTCGCCAGAGGTGCCCCAGATTAGCGAACACCACCGTAGCCCTAGAGATCCGAGCCTCCATTTCATTCGCTGCACCGACACCACCATTAACGCAGCATCCCAGATATACAAACCGATCACCAACCTCAATGACTTCATTATCTAAAATTAAATCTACGTAATCACAGCAATCTTTCAGAAGCACCTTGCATTTTGACGCTGCAAAATGTATTCCGAAGAATATAGCAGAACTCAAAATAGCCTCTAGCGTTGTCTGTGCTGCTTGGAAAGTGTCTAACAGCGATATCTTGCCGTCAGTATAATTAAGAACAGTCAGCCTAATTATAAATTAGTTTGCCATCTGCCTCGCTGACAGCTTCACTGACAAACGGTCGCCTGGGACCAGTAGCACAGATCGGCTTGAATACTTTGCCGGTGTTCTGTTAGGGCGCCCGCTCTGTTACCGTCCCAAGGCGCCTTCGCCGTGAGAAAGATAAAAACGATTGACTTTGTCCTAGTTAGTGGACCTGCTCAGAGCGGCCGGGAGGTGATCTTCGCTAGTTTTTACCCGTCAGACCTTTTACTCCGTTGTGCTCATTAGTGACCCTAACTATTTTTTTCCGGTAAATGTCCTCTTTTCATGATTCGGGAATGTTCTTATGGCCACTGCGCACCCTATAAGTACTTTGTCCTTGTCGCCTTGACTGCACACGTTTGGGGGCGGAACGAAGCTCTTTTTTTGTACGCGTCTTTTGGCTTGTCTTGAGAGCGAATACGGCGACAGTCGCAGTGATTTTCGGGACCAAGATTTCTGTACCAATTGCTAACGGGAGGAGAATCCGAATTCTGTCAAGCGCATTGCGATAGCAAGGACGAGCCAGCGTATTGTTTAGGAGAGTTTGCAACATGTTCCCTAAAACAAAGGCGGTTTCCATTTCCTTAGCTGTCTCCACCAACCAGGCCTCACGATCAGCCTTCAGACTACGTTTCAGCTTCTTACGGATATCTCTTCTAGACTTATTATATGAACTCTCAGGAGAAACCTTCCGTCTGACTTCTAGCAAATCCAGAGATTTCTCTGAAATCCAAGGTTTGTTAGACTTATGTACCCTGTGCCGCATGTTATGGTACCTGCTTTCTGAATAACATGTGAGGTTTGTGTCTAGCAGCTATTAGGATCTTCGGGGTGAGGACTACTAAGGCACCCTTCTAAGCTGGTTTGGTACTTATGCTTTACCGATGATAAATCCAATTTCTCAACAGCCAGTCGTTGCTGTTGGTGGGGTCGTTGGCCAACGAAAGTAAGAACAAAACGGTAATATACCAATGCATGATCTGAGTCCAAATACGTGGTCCAATAAGAACGACAGTTTCGAATGCAACCGCGCCACCTATAACTAACAGCTATGTGGTCTATCTGAGACTAGGCGGGCGCCAAGTATAGCATTAACGCGCATGATGCCTAAAACTAGTGCTGGCTACAAATAGCTTATTTTCAACGCACAAGCGCAACAATCGCTCGCCATTATCTGACCGATGTGACGCTATTCCAAACCTGCTACCTAAACGAGATTCGGCTTTTACAAGGCGGCCGACCTGGGCATTCATATCTCCGGCCAGAACGACTATATCAGGGCCATGTGTCGACCGAAAGAGAGCGGCCAGATCTGAGTAAAACGCCTATTTGATGCCGACGTCACTACAGTCAGTAAGAGCGTAAGCAGATACAATGAATAAATTTCTGAGAGTCTTGTGAGGCGTGGTCAAAACCCCCCAACAGATGGACCACATATACCATGGACAATTAAACGAAATGTGAGTGAATGAAGTTAGCTCAAAGGACAAGAAAGGACAGACGAAGATCCACGTCAGAAAATGTCAGCCAAATGACGTTCATACGAAAACCACGCTGCACTGTGGCGTGGAATTCTGGTTCATAAACGCGAACAGATGAGAGGCAATGGAACGTGTATTGAACAATAAAAATCTTCTTTTAACGAACGACGTTTCGCTACATCAGTGTTAGGAGGCGCATCTCCTAACGAAACAGTCAGGATGCATCACGCCACATCGATCGGTCGGCTCAGCTCGGATGGTATGGTTCCACTAAACTAATCGGATTGCAGCCGTGCGTTCAAACGCCTGTGAGCCATCTGGACTGTTTTCTTGCGTTACTTTCTGATGCCCCCTGTAGCGTGATTTGTTTTAAGGCCGTGACTGCCATATACGACTGTTCCATTTGATTCGTTCCGTCTGTCGATCATGCACGGTAATCGTTTCACCCTGTGGCCAACTTCAGACTCGTTCTTCCAATAAATGATGTTACCCCATTTCTTCTTCTCGGTTTTGGGCCAGACGATTGAGCGCGTAATAAAGGAGACGATCCAACATTATCCTACCCTCGCTGTCCGACAGTCGCGTGGAAAAGTAAGAGAATAGGAAAGATAGGAAACCGAGTAACATGTTTGCTAGTAACGGCAATGGTGATGAGCAGCGCTAACGAGACCATAAGCGCACAGATGCAATGACGGCATGAGGGAGCCACCTTCCCCGAAGTGATGATGCAGAGAGGGACGCAACGACAAGAAGGCGTTTTGAACAACACGGCGATGGAAGCCCACGATAATGTGCAAATAAATATATGTGGCTGATATGACGACATAGAGCTAACCAGTAAGTAACAAGTCTATCTAAAGTAAAGTGGCCAGCAGAAAGGCAGATATAACCAAGGCGGTATATAATCAATGCATAATAAAGTAACAACCTTTGGTGACGTAAAGCAACTGGCAGGTGGGTTAGAAAATCAAAGTCGGCGTGCATATCAAATGGAAATATAAAAAACTTACATCACTGTCGCTTGGGTTAGACTTATTCGATTTGAAAACGGGTGCGCTGTAACAGAATAAATTCGTCGTTAGATCAGCTCGTTTTGTGGGGGGGGGGGAATATTTGAGCGGTGATGGTGACGTAGCGAACACTTACCTATGGAAAGAGTTCATTCAGCCACTATATGGGGGTGGCGACTTTGGAAGTACGGAAACACCGAAAACTCTCAGTACAAATATCCACAGTAAACCTGCCAGGCAAATCGTTCAACCAGGCGACAGAAAAGGAACCCGTCGGTTGTGAACTATCATCGCCATCTAACACTCACAAGTCATCCGTGATCGATTTTCGCCCTACCTTTATCAGAATAACTGAAAACTGATTCAAACAACATAATACAACGAGCGAAACATGTGTGGTCTCTGAGGACCTTCTGCTGTAGCCATGCACATCCACTAACGAAATCCGTCAGTTTCCCCGGTGAGACGTGTAATGAAGCCGATGCCACGCTCTTTGGGAGTACAGCTCAATAACAGTAACAGTGGTACTTTATCTATATTCAAGGTTATCATGTTTGCACCTTTCTTAACTCCAGCAACGAGATTTTCTAATCACTGCTAAGTGGCCGCGGGCTTGGTGAATACGAACTGAACAACCTACATTTGATTACACCTTTTACACTCAAACAGACTTCAGTCAGCCACTTCCGGGAAGCGCTAGAATTGGCTTTTATTCTTATCAGAGGTAATCTGCTGTGCACATCCCCACCAAGACAGGAACGTGGACTCCGGTTCACGCTAAGTGATCAATACATTGCTGAGTAAGTTTGATGAATTCTGTGATTTTAACCTGACTAGTGAGCGTGATCCCAGGATAGCCAACTGAAGTTAACAAGAGCATTGTCTCCTTTCGAGAGGGTTGAAAAACATGAACGCTGCACACAAGCTATGGCGGTTAGCTGTTTGGATCTGACAATTCGGTCGTACCCAGTGTGGAGTTAACGGTGCAGTGTTCTTCAGTAAATTCAGATAGGACGACATTATTCAAAATTCAGTGGTAATAATGCGACCATTAATTATGCAGCTACGGTTATCTAAAATACTCGTGTCTAAGGTTGGTGAGCCTCACGGCAGCATCCAGCCCCAAGGGCGACCTGATCTTTCGCACAGCAGTAGATCTCTGGTAGTCTGAAAGCTGAAAACGATTCGAATGGGCTGTATAAACGTCCCACAGAAGATAGATATACTTTAGTAGAGTCTTGTTAAATTTAATTCAGTAAACCCGAATGACTGAATTGACCCTACAGATAACTGCGCCGCCAAGTAACGAGGTTTGATAGCATCACATAGAAAATGTACCAAGACAATAGGTAACTGATCAATATTTTGTGAAAGGTACGCTGGGTGTCAGTATCCAAACGGAAAGCCATCAGAACTTCTGGATTTTCGGTGGCAAAATGTACAAGATAACACAGATTAAGGAATCATTAAAATGGCGAATTCAATTAACTGCAATACGACATCATCCATTATGCCGCTGAAAAACATAGATTTATTCTGCTCACGTTTTGGGCAACATAATATGATCCTCCAAAATCGAATCCACAAAATCCGGTGAAAGAGGAAGAATGAAGCTATAAACGAACATTCGGTTACGCAGTGACCGTAAACAAACCTTTCACTAGTAAAATCTCGAAAGTTGTTATACCAAGCATCAAAGGAACAAGCTTTAACATCATTCACCAGCATCGTTTAGGTCTAAAATTGGCTGGAAGAAAAAGCAGGAATCAATTGAATCACTAAGGTACAGGGTCAAATTTCAAAACAATAAATAATTAAGTAGCGGTCCAACACCTCGAGATATCAGCAAGGAATGCATGAAGCCCATCCACTCTAATCATTTGTTAATATCATTAGGGAAGGTTAGTTGAGGGGGTAAACTCGGTACTGTAGACAAACTCAATCAAGTCGGGTGGGGCATCCACTAATAAACTGTCCATTGTCAATCCATTGCTAAGAAAGACATTAGCCAAACGAGATGAGGTATGTCTTTCTTGCCATCTTGCATAATCGGTCACATGTATAGTAAGGCCAACAGACCCAACTGCGGCCAAAAACAGGGCAGGCATTGCAACAACGCAGCTTTTGCGAGAACAAGACTGGAGGTTAATTTGTGGCAGGTTAAAGTAGCCCAGGACTAGGATATGCGATTAGCTTGGGATGAAGATACAGTGAAGCTCGGACAGGATTACCTCATCACGATCCAAGCAGGATCAGAGACAGTGATAAACTGCGCCAACCAGCCAACTGTTGAAGTTAGGTAGTACAATGGAGCAGGAGACTGATTCTGGAATAGCAGTGAACGTTGGGCGAAACGTGAAACTAATTCAGAAGGAGGTTTGGGAATAGACGGCAACAACACCACACCTATCTATGTTCTATCATTCCGAAAGAACAACATGTCTGCTACACCAAGCTTAGAAACAAGGTGATTAGGTGAGAGCCGTGATTCAGTAATTCCAGTAACAAAAAGCGTTAATGAAGCGCAGTGCATGGAGTTCGGTTAGCTTAGTAATCAGGCTCCCATCAATAATATAAACACAGTTAATAGATTCTATTTTGGATAAATGCAAACTGCTGAATTCAGGAATCCACTGGAAGCAAGGGGAACGCTGAGCGCGTTAGACGGGTTATCGATGACTCTGGCTGAGTCCGCTAGCGAAGAAAAAAGAAGAGGGGAATGGACCAAACTACTAAAAATAACTACGTCTATAGTCAAACATTCAACATCAAGGCGCCTACACTTTGCAAACAAACAACCGAGCTGTAAGAGAGAGTAAGGCGTCATCAGCAAGACAGCTTCCTTACGGCTTTCACTACCCCGCGGCATTAAGTGCACTCACTTCACAGACAACTCGGCCAAACAACGACAGCATTCAAGCCACTGAGGACAAAACGAGTTTGGGGAGCTAAATCAACATTTACTTCTCCATCAAACCTGGTAATTTCTGTGTTCGATCAACTGGTGGCACATTTTCTCCTCAGGTTATCAGAAGATGACGTCCGCCGTTGTGGAGGAGCCTTCGCCGTGCCTACAGTGTGGAAGGGGCATCGGAAAACGGACTGAAGCTTCGCAATGTGACATTTGTGATGGGTGGTTGCAATGTACCTGCGCTTCAGTCACCGCGAAACTAAACAATTGCCTCAAGAGAAATCCTTCGGATCGGTTTAAATTTTGTTGCCCGAAGTGTTGCCCTGCGGGTGTTAGATTGAGTCCTCCTCACCTCCCACTATCCACAATTGCGGTGAATGACACATGTGCATTGCCTGATAAGGGATATGTAGCACACTGGTAGAGGCGATCACAGGACTGCAGTTGTGCGCAGGTACCCCACCGCCTTCTGGACAGTCACTCGCTGATGTGGTTGCAAAGGGCCCGGAGGACGGGGTTGTGGTAATCCCAGAAGATGTACGTGCGAGAGTCCTGAAGCATGTAGTTGTGAGAGTCTTGGAGGACCCGGTCGCACCGAGGAAAGAGAACACCGGAGGTCGACACCAACGGAAGAACAAGCCAAAGATGGCCACATCCGCCTCCTGGCCCACAGTCGCAGAGGTTACATATGCCCAAAGTGGTCATGCAGACCCCCCACCCCACCCCGCAGGCATTCAGAAGGAGGAAGCTCGACCATGATCTACGAAAGTACACCCACCACGCGATCAGTGTGTGATAGTATTTAACCTTCCTGAGGCTACCACCCAAACTTCCCAGTCAAGGTTGGATCACGACGTTGCCGCTTTTCGTGATTTGCTTATTAGGATGTTCACAACTGGGGAGGAAGATTTAGCTGCTAAAATAACAGCACGCTCAGCATTTCGCCTTGGCCGGAAGGCGGATGATACCAGTGCGTCACAGCGACCACTCAAAGTGGTTCTGGGAACTGCATTTGAAGCTCGCCTGCTCTTGCAGCGGTCGTCAAAGGTGCGCTGTATGGACGTCCGCATAGCGAGAGACCTGGCCCCAGAGGATCGTGAACGCCTGCCCTAAAGAAACTGCACAATAGAAAAGACAAGGGGGAGTCCGACTTGTTTATTCAGAATCTTCAGGTCAAGCGGAGAAGGTCTCAAGTCTGTTGGAAGCCCCTAGTGTTCCCCTGGGCAAGGAAGAGCGGCAGAGCCTCCAGCCGAAAATGGTGTACTCAAACGTTCGGAGCCTCCTAAGCAAGCTGGATGAGGTAGAGCAATGGGTTGGCAGTAATAACCTCGAAGTCATGGCTCTTGCTGAGACGTGGTTGTCAGAAGACGTGATGACGCTGAAGTCTCCCTCCCCGGATATACTCTCTTCCGCTCGAACCGCTCCAGTGTTAGTGGTCGACAAGCAGGAGGGGTGATGCTTTTTATTCGCGATAACATTCCCGCTACTCTTGTGTTAGCCAGAGCCGATGATGACGGTACTTACGAGGGACTGTGGTGCAAGATAAAGTTAACACCAAACAGCTCTACTATGGTCGGTGTTATATATCGCTCTCCTGGATCGTCTCCACCTCAACTGTTAGACGATTTAAGGATGTTCGGAGCAACTAACTACTGCTTGATATTGAGGGATTTCAACGCACCTCACATCAACCGAAGAACACTAGCCTGCAACAGTGGTTCAGACCGTTTTTCAGAGATATTGCTTCGGCTGGTAGTTGATGAGCTGTGCTTGTACCAGCATGTGGAAGCTCCCACACGGTTACAGAGTGAATGCCGCTCTAGGTTGGATTTGGTGTTTTTCGCTTTGGAGTCCGATATCAACCGTGTTGACATCTTGCCCCCAATAGGGAGCAGTGACCATGCGATACTGGATATATGGTGGGCAAGAGGTGAACTGCGAGCAACACCTACCCAGGTTCGATGGAATATCTAGAAGATTCCGTTCGAAGTAATGTGGGAGGCTGCGCGCGAATACGACTGGGGCGGCAGCACGAACACTGTTGATGGGCGTTGGTGCAAAATTAGAGATAATCTGCTGGCTCTCGTGAAACGATTCCCACCGGTGTCCCGTAGTCGTCCCCACTCTAAAGGGCCATCGTGGTTCGATGTCGAATTGCGTGTCATCCTCAGGCGTAGACACCGGTAGTGGATGAACTACCGGGTTGGTCATGGTGCCTACGATGCTTACCAGAAAACACGGAACGAGTGTAACGTCATGAAGATAAGAAAATGTCAGCAATACGAAGAAAGGCTGGCCGCAGAATCGGCCACAGCACCCAAGAGGCTCTGGGCGTACATCAGCCGACGGACGAGAACTAAAGCGGTAATCCCGGCACTGATGGATCAGAGCGGAAACGAGGTGGTTGAGGACTTAGATAAAGCTCAGCTACTGGCTGGACATTATGCTTCGGTTTTCTCCCAGGATAGTGTAAAATCTGCCTTGCCTAATGAGATTAGACCGTGCCCGATCGACATGCTATTTAGCACTGAAGAGGTGGAATGCGAGCTAAGATCGATCGATGTCTCCCTGCCCTGAAAACACCCACCCTTTATTGATGCGTGAACTGGCGGTGGAATTGGCTATGCCACTGACGGACCTTTACCAACAGTCCTTGAACGAAGGTAAACTGCCAACGGAGTGGAAACGAGCAGTGATTGTGCCTATGTATAAGGAAGCAAGACGGTCGGAAACTCTCAACTACCGACCAGTATCCGTGACTTGCGTACTTGGTAAAGTAATTGAGCGACTGATTGCTCGTCGACTCCAGGGGCATCCGGACCCACTCTCGACAGAGCAGCACAGATTCCGGAGGGGGCGATCTTGTTTGGCGAACCTCCTGATCGCCGGAGAGCGAAGGGTGGAAGCGAGAGCAGACGGCAAGACTTTGGACTTAATGCTTCTCGACTTCAGCAAGTATAATTCTGATTGTCCGTTACGCCTGCGGACTAACTATAGGGCAATGTGGAGACACCGGGGAACAGCGTTCATCCGAAGTAGGGGGTTCCAGCAACAATCCTGAAAAAGGAAACAACAAGAACAAGTATGAGCCAAAGGCCCAGTAGGCCATGCACACGACTTACACAAACGAAAACGAAAACGGCGTCGACAACACAGTAGAACGCCCTGATACACAATTCAAATTCAACCTGTGCGCGCTCGCTGGTTTCGGCCGCACGTTACACAAGGCGTTCGACAGAGTGCCGCACAATCATTTGCTCACCAAGTTGTTGGCGTACGTTATCAGCTTGCCTTTAACAAATTGGATAGCAGACTTCCTCCGTAGCAGGCCATTCGCAGTAAGGGTCAATCAACAATTATCGGGATGGCTGTCTGCCCCAAGTGGTGTGTCACAAGGGTCGGTGCTCGGGTCCTTGCTGTTTCTGGTCTTCATCAATAATTTATTGGACCAGTTGCGATTACCTGCCCTCGTCTTCGCGGATGACATGGAAGTGTGGAGGATAGTCTCTTCAGACGAGGATAGCGATATACTGCAACAGGATTTAGATACGATTTCAACACCTGGGAGATATCACGGATGTCAAGGCATACTATGTTGGAGGTCACTTATTGATACAGTGTAATACAGGATGTGACCTCGGGGTGTTAGTGTCTGACACCCCCAAAACGCAGGCTCACACAACACAAGCTTGTGCTCAAGCCAGGAGAGTGCTTGAGGTCATCCACCGATCTTTTGCTAGTGTCCAAGGAGGCCTTTTGCTTACTCTTTTCATCTCATGTTCGTCCGAGACTAGAGTACGGCCACGCCCCAGTGTTTCCCTGTACACAAAGTGAGGTACCTCAACTTGGAAGAGTACAGAGGGCAGCCACACGCATGGTTGTTGGGATGAGGGGCCTCTCCTATAACCGACGGCTAGAGTACCTGAACATGTACCCTATGAGTTACAGGCGGCTTCGCGGTGAACTTATTGTGATACGCCGCATTGTGCGAAGTGACATGGGTGAGGAGCTTAAAGCAGACTTTCCCCCTTCGAAATGAGCATAGATTACGAGGTCATCCATTCACGATTCTCAAACAACGATCGAGACGACTTCATGCCTTATTTCGACTGTCACGGTGAGCCGTCAATAGTTGGAACGCGCTACCAGCGCAGGTGGTGCTAGCACCCAATGATGTGGTCATCAAGCGGCTCCTAGATGAACACAATGGCGCGCTGGAAGAAGGATGATAGTTAACCCTCCTTCACTGGTTTCACTGGTTTCTTGCGGAGTTGAAAGTATAAAACTTGTGTAGTATCTCCGCCTCGAGATATTCTGGCAAGATTCAGTAATACGGAGTTCGTGGTTCCACAACAGATTCTATCTCGGTTTGGTTGTTGTCCGTCCGCACCGATCACGTGAACTGCTGAAATGGTGAGAGTATGTGAGATGTGTTGAGTGTTGAAGCAGCTAGCAGC
>JTDE01001651.1:80761-98705 GCA_014338405.1 Paragonimus skrjabini miyazakii | reverse complement strand
AGCGGAAGTAATTGGAGAGTTTTTGAAGCCTTCTATTGGGGAAATGTCGCTTCCACTTGGATAATTTGTGGTAGCAGGATCGTTTTCTCTTCTCCTCAGGAATTCGTCAGGTTAAATTTGACTTTCGCGCCAATGTCCTTACTCCGGTGTCGAGACGCTCAGTGAAGAGGCTCATCCAGTCAGCGACTCCTGCCTTCTATGAACAACGAATAATGAACAATGAACAAAATACAGACCAGTTTCTCCTGTAAATTCGCAAAGCGTCCGGCGGCTAAATACATTGGCTATCCGGAGTCTGCATTGTCCGTGTTCACATTGGTTCTCGTCGTTTGCGGTATTGAAGGCCAATCGGATTCAACGGTTCAGCGATTGGTACACGGGTTCTAGGCAGAGGCACAACGTTTCTGGATGAAGTTTTTCTTGCTCAGCGCCAAGCGGGCGTGTGTTTACCTGAAAACAGTCATTGAAAACAGGGTGTAGCACCGCTCATGGGAATCACCGTAAATACCAGAAAAAAGTCGGATTACTTGCACAATAAAGTTTTTTGAAAACGAGGGTCAAGTGATCTTTCAAAACGATAGCTAGAAGCGCTGATAATGACCTCAGAGGAAGATTGTTCCAAAGGATAATAACCCTGTAAGAAACTAACTGCTGCCGGAGGTAGGTCCGAGGACGAAGCTTGAAAAGCTTCTTTCCAGCGATTTCAGCTATTTGTTCACGGGTTCAAGGTTGGAGGCCCAAGTCACCCGTATTCAGTCGGTTTGTCCGTTTCGATATCAGCTGTTTTCTGTTGACCTAAAAGGCAGTCATTGAAAACGGAGTGTAGCACCGCTCTTGGGGGTTACAGGGAATACTGAGAACAGAGTAAATGATTAATCTACCAAAGCAGAGTAAAATACTAATCTAATAACTTCTTAAGTAAGTGAGAATCTAATAACACTTTGAAGCGGTCCCTAGAAGAACAGCTAACAACCTCCAATAGAAGGTTGTTTCAGTGGTTGTTAACTTTATTATGGAAGAACTGTTGCCTGAGAATTGTCCGGGATCGAAGCTTATAGAGCTTCTTGTCATGACCCCTTCGAATGTTATCAACTACTGTGGTGAAGAACTGGTGCACGAGTCCTGTACTGAAGAAAAGATGTGTAAGGATTAGGTCGCCGCGGAGTCTTCCGAATTCGAGTGGACAAAGATCAAAAATTTCAAGACGAGACACGTAAGAGAAACACCGCAATCCAGTGACCGTGTTGGTGATCACTCACTGGATGAGCTCGATGGCGAGTTTGTCCTTCGTCAAGCCGGTGTATACGACTTGATTTGCGTACTCAAGCAATGGCCTTATATAGACTCCGTAGAGCGATTGAAAGCATGCCTATCTATGCGGGGAAAGGCTCTTTATATCATTCCAAGTGTCCCAAATCCCTTTTTGGTGGTCATCCGGGGTGATAAGAAAAGGATGAATCGGTCGACGCATGAATTCATGAATCCGTTTTAAGGTCAACTTCCGCTATATCTATCACACTCTGTGCACCATATATCACAAATAAGTTCCCGAAATCACTCCTCAGCAACATAAGCGCACATTTGCTGTCGTTTAGAAAGAGAGAGACTCCAATCATCCCACCAGCACTTAATACGGTGAAGGTCAGTCTGCAATGCACGGGGACCACAACCATTCCAGATTATTAAATCATTAGCACAAAGGAGGGTGTCGCCAGAAATAAGGTCGGGGAGGTCATTGGTGTATATTAAAAACAACGGCGGACCGAGTACGGATCCTTAAGGAACTCCAGTGGAGATCGGATAAGCAGAGGAAAGGTCCGATCCGGTTTTTACTCTGAAAGACCTGTTATCAAGAAAGGATTTTATCCAGCAGGAAACCTCTCCTTGGATGCCACAAGCTTCTAATGTATGTACAGGAGGACCGTGTGGACACGGTGTAAGGCTATGACAAAGTAGAAAAAGATAGCCTACAAGATATAGCCATTGTTTTTGGCGTCTGTCAGGCCAACATATTGCATATTGCTTTTGCTTGACCAGTCGAGGAGGACGCCGTGTTGAGCAGAGGAGAAAAGGTTAATCGAGAAAAAATGCTTAAGAACGGCGCGTTTTAACAGGCACTCCATTACCTTGCATGGGAAACTGGTGGGACTGATCGGCCGCTAACTATCAGGGGAGCGACGATAGCATGCCTTCAATATAGGTATGACATTGCCGCCTTTCCATGCTTTCGGAAGCGTCTGTTTAAACATACTGTGGCTGCTTCTTCGAGGATCCCAGGGTGGATCCCGTCCTGCCCCATTGCACTATGAGGGGAGATTTTAAGGGCTGAACATAACTGCATTTTGGCTAACCGATAAAGCGTTCAAACAACGCCAGGTTGTTGCTAGCCTTCTTTGCATTTGCTTCAGCGTTGGGAGATCTTGAGACAGTGTGCGGAACAATGATTTTAAGGCTCTTCTCGACAGGAACTTTCTCAAGCCATTATCCGCCGAGGTAGTTCCTGATGTTTGGGAAGCTACGGGTTTGTATAACTTTACACTTACCAGCACTGAAATCGACTCGGTTCACCCGAAAATAAACCAACAGAATGTCAAAGTCCTTTTGTATATAGAAGGAACTTATCCTATAGGATAAAAGTTTCGTTGACTGAGGTCATTGTACCACACCGGTGGTTCTCTCTCTCAATCTGAACTAACAACTTAAATTGGGGACAAATTGGATCAATGAAATTGAAGCGTAAACCTAATGAAAACCGGTTACATGCTCGGACAGTTTAGTAATCAAACTCTACAAATTCACAGGTGGCGCTCTGGACGGCGCCTTTACCCGAAGCTTGTACCAAGCCATTAACTGCTGATTTGGTCGCTACATTCGGGCAGCACGTCGGGTCGGCTACAGATCATAAATTATTTGTGTTGTCTGATCTGTTTGAGGTCGGCTTTCGTAGACTTCAACAAGCCGCTGAAACATGCCATCGCATGCGCATTACGTTTTCCACTGACAGCAAGATAAACCAACTAGTTTACACCTCCCTCGAGATAACTCAACTACTACGTCTCAACCGTAGTGTCCGGACAACTTCGCACGAGCAAACGGTCAACGTTAACCGAATAGATAAAACAAATTCCCGTGTGACGAGAGCAAACGTCGGAAACAATCACTCGACGGACGTCATCAACTCTTAAATGGAGTTCTGTCACCGACGTCTGAGTGAAGATGACATCGAGGTGATCTTTTCTTTGCTAATGCAGAAAGCAAGTTCATTCATATTGTGCAGCCATCTAAGAAGTAAACTCGACGAGGAAATTTCTGCTAGGAGTATGTGCAATTTACCTCTCAAACGCTTGGCGTAAAGAAGCATCCTTTCGTACCTATTGGAACTTGTCAGGAAAGTTTGTGATTAAGGGCACATTCACTGCGTCCCGGACGGCGAAAATCGCGTCTCACATTCCTTCGTCTTAATCTCTGGTCAGTGAATTATGTATCAGCACTGCCCCAAAGTGATGAGGATAGGCGCCGTATTCCTAGGCCGTTCGAACAGGTGCATCCTCTTTGTGTTTACTTTCACTGACACATGCGAGGTATGACTACCGATCTGTTTTGAATGGCTAATGAACAGGAAGACAGAAGCCACCGCTCAGTTCCCCTACAGTTTAACCTAAATTTCAAGGCACCTAAACACAGGAAGTATAATCATGGAAGTCAACGCCGAAATTCAGACGGCAGTTATTCAAAAATTGTCGCCAGTACGGCAACTACTACGCCCGGTGTAGTTGCCGAAAAACGTAAGGCAAAGTGTGAGTCTTGCTTTGTTCACTTCGATTATTTCACTGGCGTTCGGATTTCACTAGCCTCCGGCATCTGCACCGGACAAGGCGCACTAAGAGTTCAGTGGTATTTTCAGCATCACTGCCCAAAAATCCAGTGACTGGATCCGGTGTTTTTGAGGTTCTTTGCAGCCTCGGTTGATTACGCGTGCCAGCAAGTGGTGTAGCACCCATTGTTTGAGGTCTGCAACGTTTGGACTCCGAGACGACAACCTCGTGGGGCTGCGGGTGAGGTTGACGGTCTCACTCGCCTGTCAATAACCCAATCACCATGAGCCAAAAAGTCGGCTATTGTTTAACAAGCCGTTATTTAGGTTAGATTCCATTGGGCATGCGTCACTTAGAATGCGCGTGTACCCGCAAACTGTTGCCAAAATACTCAAGGGGAAACAGTTAACCGTGAGTAAGATAATACTGATGATCTATCACATTATGGTTGGCATGCGGCAAAAAGTGATGCCATTGTTAGCGCTTTTACTTTCACGGGTGATTTGTTCTTGTGAGCCATAAATCAATGAAATCGGTAACTTTAAGCTACTAGTCCCAGATCAGGTGGGAAGGAACGGTGAAATACTCGTCAACACCCCGTGCGTTTATACAAACAAACCAAAACCACGTCTCGTTGCGGAATAATGGTTACCGAATATGATAAATTCAGCTGCGACAAACTATCACGAATCATGTGCACGTAACTGACAAAATGACACTAAACTTTCATAATTTCTAGTGATTGGCTATCCCATACAACGTTAACAACCTTCCGACGCCCACGCGTTTGTACATTTCTACTGGATGACGAATTAATGTAGTTTAACCTAGCGCGGCATTAAAGTGGCGGGCTATCTATACATACACAAAATTCCCAGGGTCATATAACAAGAATTAAAGCAAATATGCCCTCGGCAAAAACTTATCAGGTTGTTACAGTGATTGAATTAAAACGGAAGGCTGATATCTGTCAAAATTCACACTCTCACTTTCCTGTTTGTAAACGCATAAATAAGCGTTAACCGCCTACGTATCGACTGTGTTAGCCAGTTATTGCCCAGGGCAACTGAACTGATTTAACGAAGTTTTTTCTACCCACGTTACAGAATAGCAATGATCACGGCAGGAGCCAGCATTCGCTGATGAAGGAGTTTTGACTGGTTTTGTGGAACCCTGTGTATAACCCTGAATGATTCTTCCATGTTGGCCTGATGATTGCTGTGAATCAGTGACCTACAATTGTAATAGCGATTGATTTTACTTCACATGTACCTATCCACGCTGGATTATGTTCTTCAAATTCTCTAGACGAATGCCGAGTCGTACAAATCGTGTAGTTGGCTAAACCATCGCGAAGTAACGAGTGAACCATCATGGGTAGTGTGTGGACTGTCAATTCGCCCTTTGTATCTAGAGTGGCCAGTGGTGATCTGGCAAGTGAAATAATCAGTCTGGATGCACTGAAAGTTCTCTTAAGTGAACCATATATAAACTAGTTATGACCCCAAGTAACATCGTGCGTTGTCTCACTTGCCTCAACCTTCCCCCATTAGCCATTATCCATAACTGTAGCGTGCTATGAAATACATATTCCACCTTATATCTCACATATATACTTTTCCACATTTTATATATGAACTACATATTCTACCTTATATCTCATATAATTTTCCACATTTTATATATATACATATTCGTAATAACCTGTTCACCTTGGTAACCACTCAGACTATAACTAATGGTAGCCAGTACTGACGGCTCGCTTGGCCGGCGTACAAAAATTTTCCACAGAAAACTGTGGGAAAAAATACTCCCTCGTTTACCCTATATAAACTAATTATAACTCCAAGTAAAATCGCGCGTTTTCTCCCTCGCCTCAACCTTTCCCCATTATCCATTGTCCATAACTGTAGCGTGCTATAAAATACATATTCTATCTTATACCTCACACATATTTTTCCACATTCTATATATATGCCCATTCGTAATAACCTGTTTACCTTGATAATCACTCAGACTATAATTAGTGGTAGCCAGTATTAACGGTTAAATTGGCCAACATACAAAAACTATCCATAGAAAACTATGAAAAAAACACTCCCTCGTTTGCCTTATATAATCTAAGTATAACCTTAATTCGCATCATGCGTTGTTTCCCATGCCTAAAACCCTCCATATTATTCATTGGTAACTGTCGCGTGCATTGAAATACATATTCTACTTTAAGCATTGACCATATAAAACAAACTGATGTCAAAAATACAAAATAAACCCACTGAAACCTCAATTCATATCGTGTGTTGTCCCCCTGCCTCGAAACCCTCCTCATTAGACTCCTCCTCATTAGACTATTGTGGGCTAAAAAATATAGATTCTAGCTTAAAAATTGCCGCTATAAAAAAACTGACGTCAAAATTTCAAACGCAGTTTTGATTATCACGTAATACTCAGTCTAGAAGTTTCTGCTGGTTACCCAATTATCGCAGAATGCCATAACAATTATTTCCGAATGTTATACACTTTATTGGAAAAACACAAAAATATTGATATCACGTGAAGTTTTTGTTAAAAAATATAACATTTACATTAATCTTCATATTAAATGTGATTACTTCACATTTTCCCATTTAACACATGACATTGCGCTCTTTTGCTTATTCCCACGAGCATCCGTAATGCACGGAAAATTTACGCGATGAATGGGCGCTCAAAACCCCATATTGGCCGAGTGATTAACGAAGCTTTCAATTTTTTGACGCCCTCGAGCAATCGTAGTGACCTGAAGATACCCCCGGTCTGCCTGCTGTACGATGTGTAAAATCCTTCCTAAAATCTTAGCCCACATTGTATATAGGACGTTAAGGATCTTTGCCTGCCGTCTGCTCGACGCATGCGAACACGTTTGTTTGTTTGTATGCTTGTCGGCCTATGCGCGTCAAGGACGCCATGCACATCCTTCCGGCTTGCTCGCGCGCTCGACTGTCGGATCCTTGGTCTCCCCAGCTATTTCGCGTATCAGTGTCGTCTAGCGCTGATCGAGACCGTTTGTAATGATCGCATAATATATTTTCAGTCTCCGCAATTATCTGTATTTTTATTTCGCGTCTGGTATTGTTGCGTATACCTGAGGAAACGTTGATTTAGTGCACGTACGCACTAAACAACCATCGAGGTCCTGCGCTGGAATCTGCTCAATTCTCCTCCCGATTTTGGAACGTCCCGTCCTCCTTCGCCAAAACTGAACTATTTCAACATTTTTCCGAATGAAGCTACGTCAACTAACGGCGAAATCCTTCGAAGATTAATTTGCACGTATTTCCTCGCGTGACCTTGAAATAATTGAAACGTCGTCTTTACCTAACCTTGTAAAAGGTAGATTAATGTAACATCTCATTTTTTGGACTGAATCCACGGAACAGACGGACTACGTTTTTTCATTATGTGTGAATCGAACGTTGTAAACTGTAACTATTTTCCATCTGATTACGTCTTCTGTGGTCAACAGATTTCATGTTTGTCTTGTTATATATCCTTCTTTTGCTTGTATCTCATGCAATTATCTGTCATGATCGCGCACATCCGAGCGTGTTTCTCACAAATGCGTTGAGATATATACATAATAATAATAATTATTATTATCAATAAGCTGACGGGTGAGTGACTTAGTCAGCTTATCTTCCTTGTATGGCAGTCGCACAAAAACGTTTTCTATCAACCCCGTGAATCTTAATTGTCGTTTAAACTGCTCCCAAATATTTGGTCACAAGTTTGTCCAGGTAGCCATTCCCTTGTAGGGTAAGGGTTACAAACTGTTCAAGAGCATCTGCCGATTATATTTTTCTGGTAGAATCCGTTAATCATTTGACCAGCTTTCGTTTGTACATTAAGTTGGTAAAGCTACAAAAGTTGCTATACTGCCCTGACCAAGTAGTTCTATGATAAGCGATGCATTCCAAACCCCATCACTCACTCCACCCCTAGTGTTGCCTTGCAAGTACAAAGATTGGTCTTACACCGGTTCTGAGAGGAAACTTGTTGGCGGATGTGTGTATGTTGAAACCCTTGAAATATCAGGCACGTTACCGGATTAAACTGTGTCAGGGAATATTCCACATCTGGTCTATAACATTGCTGGGCACCGTTCATTCTAACTTACACATGAAAATATCCATCAAAAACTGTCTATATGGCGATCTTATTGCCACTTCGTCAATTTGTTCACAGATGTCACCACTGAAAATAGAGTGTACGTTGTAGGTGCATTCCAGAAACACTCTCTTCAAGTACGCCGGTGGTATGCTGATAGAAGTGCTGCCGTTTTCAATAAAACTGCATAGGTAATTCATTGTTACTAACAGTGATAGCTAGAAAGTAGAGAAGTAACGTCAAAAGAACACATGATTTCCCTACCGGCGTGAATGTCACGAACTGTATTCAATAACTCAGATGTATCTCGCGGGCTGTGGACAAAATTTTCTTCCCAATTGGCTCCATGATTTCCGCAAGCCATTGTGCTTGGGCATGATACGTTGAATTTATAACCAAAATAAGGTGCAGAGAGAATTTGGTTTAAGGAATCTTTGGTAACCCATACAGATGAGTAATAATAAGACCCGTGGGACTCGTAAGTTCAAGCTGGACAGTTACTACGACTTTTTGGTCTTTCAGTCGCTTCGGATACTAGCTAACTGCGTCAATGATCTATCCTTTTTTCAATACCAAGCTCCGCATCAACCATTTCCAGTTTCATGTTCATCTTTACCTGTCACAGTTTGATCAAATTTTACGGACAATATATGCTTCCTAGACTTGGTGTTTTATATATATATATATACTGATCATTTGTATATGCATATGTATATACGTAAGCAACCATTTTCTTTTTCATCTCTGTATGTATGCATGCAAGGCATTCACTGATTTTTTCGCTTCGGGAAATTTGTACACATACTTATGTAAACTAACATGCACATATGTCGAGTCTGATTTAGAAAAGCAGGTCGCCCAATGGGAAAACTGTAGTGCAGGGGCATCGTGTGTATTACTAGTTGTAACAGACAAGCCAGACGTTCTGGCTCTCCATACACCTTACAACCGTAAACCAATTTTTACAACGTGGAAGTAGTGGGAGACAGCGTTCTTTTGGAGTGAGAGTCCGAATGACAGTGCTGTAAAAGCGGACCACATAAACGAGTATGAGCCGAAAGCCTGAAAAAACATACACTTGACATCCGTAATTGAAAACCACAATGGTATCAAAAACACGACAGCATGCTGTGTCATACAACCTGTTCAAATTTATTCTTCGCAGATACGAGGGGAAAAACTCCCACTCCCGTACCAAAAGAGCAATTCCGCCGCACTCCAAAGGTCAGCGATAAAATGGATGGCTTCCGTTTTAATTTCAAAGCCACGACTTGAAAATGTTCGGCTACCCTGCCTACAAAATCTCCAAAATCGCCTACGCAATTTCAAAACATTACCAGACGATTTTGGGGGTGTTAACTGAAAATAACGCCAAAATTGCTCACTGGGCAATCTATCAGAGAAGTTGTTCATCTCGCATTTTTCAAGTTTCGTTAGTTTTTCCTACTAAACGGCTGAAAAACAATCGTTTACCGTTTGCGTAGTGCTTTTTGTGCGTTGTATCAATACAAGGCAAGAACTAAATCGGTGACAAACAGCGCTCAATAAAGCAAGCTTTCCGGAGGCCCCGTAAATTCCACCTCTCGCTTAATGATTCGGATACATCGAAATTCACGCAAAACAAACCGACGGGCAACTCCACATAGCTTCTAGTAATGTAACAGCCATCTTTCAGTTCATACCTATTAGATTCAAAACATCTACCTTGACTTTTACAACATTCGAACCTTACCCTCAGTCAACCTATTTTTCCATCACAATTAATAACTTGGATACACCGAAAATGGTAGGAAACAAAGTGAAAGGGGTTTTCACATAACGAATTTTAATGTCAGTCAAACGCTACTGCAAGTCGACTGACTACTAATAAACTAAGGTAACTTTTAAACAATTCAACCTACAGTGGTCACTGCCGTTCATTCATCCTCATATCTGCAGAAAAGGAGATAAATTCATGATTGTTTGTTTCGCGTAATGACTCACTACAGTTTTTTTAGGGTTGACGAGGTTTCCGGCTACGACCGTCGATGAGTAAGCTAAAATTGAACATTACCATTAGTTTAGTATCTCTTTAGCAGGGCCTAGTGACTAGACTCATTTGTATTAAGACTGTTGCCATAAAATTGCTCGCGGATGTGCGCACGCGTCCACTGTTGGTACGAAGCGACTTTCTCAATCCTGTGTCTTGTATCTATCCAGTGATGTTATTCTCAGCTTCTCTCACTTTACCGACCTTAACAGAAGGACGTTTGGTGCATGGAAAGTAAGTTAATTACAAACAGGTAAAAGCGATGGGTCGCCACACAACTAGGTATATTCGATTGTTCACAATCTCATTCTTGTCGTGCATTCCCAGGAGGTTGCATTTGAGTGCTACCGTTGCCGAAAGAAATTTTATCAATTTGTGACAAGCCGCTCCGCCACAGCATCAACCACCAAGCGTCGGCAGTAAGCGCATTTTGGAATAACTATGCGATGTCTACTGGTAATTAACCATTTTGTCACGTGCGTCGCTGTCCTGTGGTTCTTCCCCTAATTACATCGATCCAGACGATGAGGAAGGTGGCATTCAGGAATCAGCGCACGAACCCATACTCTCAACATCTTTCGCATGACACGTTTGTCCACTGTGCACTCAAGGAATCCAAATTTTACTCCACACACATGAGGAAAATGCAAAGCTGATGAATCGTTTGGACCACATGACCCATGCGTTCCTCCGTACCCGTGGATCTAGCTGACGCGGAAGAACTGAGTTTGGAACTGTCCGGCCTCTCTCCGGGGAGGAAGGTGGAAGTTCTGGGTTTTGTGGACTGCTAGATAAGAGCCTGCGGATAGTTGCAATGCAAATTATTGATTCGCCCTGAGTTAACAAGATTTTAACTTCTAATTCTAGTAGCCTAGGGAGGCCCGTTTTCGGAAAACGAAGCACTCTTGTTAGCGCCCAACAAAAAGTGACTTATGCGGAAACTGGAGACACTTATCTTTCTGGTGGAAGACTTGATGGCGGTGTGCTTGGCAGGAATAACCGACGCATGCTATCCGCAACGTTGGGATCAACAGAAGTACATTCCAACTGGGAGTACTTCATCTGACACTGATCGTTCGCTTTCACGATCTATAGATAGAAATCTTCATGGTTTCTTACTACTAATGCACTAGTGCAAGTAATAGACAATAGAGAACTGTGGCGCTCACACCTTTCCACGGGAATGGTTGCTCAGTAAAAATGGTGGTTCCCGTATAGTTCGAATTGCATCCAGCAGAGACGAGTCTCCGCACAACAACCGCCTCCCGATATGTTCTTGAAATGATCTGTAAGTTGTTGCACAACTTACCGCGAAAGCCTTTTGTGCGGACTTTGTGAGTTCAGGGACGAAATGTATATATAATGGATACAACAACCGTGAATGCTTTACGGGGAACACAGGTAAATTTGCGTAAAACGGAGATAATTGCGAGATCTATTGCATAGTCTGAAAGTGAGTTGACAGAATATATGTACAGTTGCGTGGACGGAATACCATTTTCAAAAATTCGAAAACATCCATGAAAATCCACTACTTGATACTGCAGTTATCAATCTACTGTCAACGACCGCATGGAAATCGGCCCTGCTTGCAGCGAAGACAAATTGATTTGTGCGTAACTGCTTTTTAGGCGTTGCCAAGGGAAACCACAGATACCCGACACCACCGAAGTGATCATTGCTTAACGATTATAAGTTACACGGATGATTTCATTTATCCGTCGAAACATATAGTTATGGAACCTGTTCTATCCACGTACAGTTTACTGTCGCTTGCCCAGGATGGACACAGATGAGACAATCAAAAACACATCCGATGTTTGACGTCTAGTCATATCGTCGGGTAAGTGGATGATACCATGAAGGATGAAAACAGCATAGCTAGCGGAATAAAGTGAATGAAATCGGCCCACAAACATAGGTAGTGTGCTATCAAAGCACTGACATCCAATGAAATAATATGCGGCGAATATGTACACGGAAATGAGCAAACAGGAAATGTTGATATAACACAACTCAGTCAAAGTGGGTTTCTTTAAATCAGGCCTCAGATGAAAAAAACAAACGCAACCCGGTGGCTTCTCAACACTGCACCGAATCAAATGTACAGCACTTATGCACGAAGTCGGCAGGAACATATTCACGACACGCCTTTTAATTACTCCATAGCAGATTTTGTAATCGCATGGAAGCCTTACAGCGGACGTCGTTTCCCGCACACACAGCATTGTAAGGGTTACACCCAAATGAATCAGGTGTGCAGGATCACACGGGAAATCCCTAATAATATCAGTGGATAGTAGTTCAACAATGGAAATCGCAGGATAGTGGTTCTGACGGGCTATCCGTCTCCGAAAAACTCCATCGGTACACCGGTGGCAAATAATCTTTAGAAAAATAGCTCGTTTCCCTTCATGCCTGCATGGGGACGCGCCCATCGCGTCCACAATAGCCCACGTGACTTTCGGTCTGTATGATTCGAGCAAGAGCAGTAACACCAACTGCAATCGTTCGCAAACTCACAGGTACAATGAAATCATGTGTTGAAATACAAAGTCGGTTGTGCAGCAACGGATCCAGCTTTAGTCAAATTTTCCAGACACCTCTTCATTGATGTTGACTTGCTGTGCGCATAGAATAGAACTGAAAGTCTCTCCGACACAGACGTATAAGTTGACCTTGTAGTGACCAAAATTGTTTCAAAGGATCTCTGAAGAAAGATGCTTGACCTATGTGTAGTTGGATATGTGCGGTATGAAGAAGCGAAAAGTTCGACATCAAGCAGTTGGTAGCGGTCAAGCCAAAATGCACAAACTTGTCATCACCAGTGAAAAGTAATTTTTTTGCCACGGTGTTCTCAGGACTATTCGCGAATCCGCGGGCATTCGCGGGAAACAGAAATTCAGTGTCCGCTGCAACTTACGGGATTCGGCACCGACATATTGTGTTGCATATGGTTGACGAACACGTCATCTGAATTACATTCTATGAACTGATCACCGGAAAATCGTCTGCCACGCGAATCGGACATCCGGCTTGTTACTGGGCCACCTGGCTAGCCCGTTGGTGTTGAAGGACAATTTATTATGAGCTGGGAAGTGAACTGACCCAGAAAGAAAAATTTATTAACTGGAACATCCACTACCAATATGCTCCGATCCTCATCAGCCTCCCAATTTGCCGTGTTTAACGCACGATGTACGACCGAAGAAAATGTTACAAGGAATCACAACGTTACATGGGACATCCATCGCCGTTGCACCAAATTTCTCAACCGCGGTAACCGGGACATTGCCAGTGGGAACATCCGGGGGGGGGGCAGAACGTTCGGCTATGCAGTAATCCGGCCCATCTATTTGTTCAATCTAGACTTTGGTAACAAGGGTAAGCAGAGAAAGCGTTCCTTAAAACTTGCTGCAAATACGTGACATGGAATCAAATGGTTGATACTTGCTGGATGCGCTAACCGCCACAACCGTGTGGAACTTTACAGACAAATTTACTAAAGCATGCATGCATGGATACACTCATTCATACAGTTGCATGCTAATGTATGCGTATGTAAACTAATGCGTATATCCACATGAACAATGCGAATTAAATACGGAACGCTTGACTACAAATTTGCATCGGCCACCATTATGCAGCTTACAGCACAGCCAGTAGATGGTTGCAAGCATGAACACCTATGAACAGTCTTTAATAATTGTGTAAGGCGCCAGTAGTGAATACAACAAGGAAATAGAGCGATCGACCACTATGAAGTGGAACCAGTTTTATAATGGCACTGGTAAACCAATGTAGGTTTTGATCATCCATTCAAATAAATAACACATCGAGAAGTGGACAAAGATAACCAAGTAAAATATGGCACATCACCTGCAAATCCGGTTTAAAACGTGAATATGCCAACTGGGCTGGGTTTGTAAGACTTAGTAAACTACAACTAAAAAGTTACTCGTTGAGGAAGTAACTTGTGCTGGCTTGTTAACATTATCCGGAAGTTGACCAGATGGAGTTTTCTGTCGATGCAGTATGTTCAAGTATTGATCTGGAGGTGGGAATCAAAAAGTAGCACAAATCCTAGTGTCTCTGAAGGATAAAACTAAAACCATATCATAATAATATATGGTAGAAAAAGCTTGCCGCAGTGTTCCAGGCAACACTGTGAGACGTTGGACCGTCCTCTGAGTGTCCCATCGTGAAAATTCATTTATTTCGCAAGCAGTGGTTAATGACAGCAGATTAAAATCTTTAAGCTGGAAAACTTTTATGCCAACTCCAGAACTAACTTAAAATTGACCGGCTGCAACGCACCACGCGGCCGTGTTTTTAGCGCCATTTTGATTTTCGATCGTGTAAGCCGTGTGAATGTCTTACTCTGTCTTTGGCTCATGCTTGCACCTATCGTCTCTTTTCGCAAAACTGTTGTTGGAATTTTTACTTTAAAAGTACGCCATCATCCGGTGCCTCCACGTTCAGCAAAGTTGGTTTATGAATGTAACGAATACACGTTGCCGAAATGTCTGACTTGATGTTATACAGCATGACCACTACCACTCCCACCATACCAGAACGACAGTTAAGGCGATCACCAGTTTCCCACAGATGAACGCTGCACCGCACCTGGCTGATTACTATAAGCTTTGATCACACGTGTAACATCATACTCTCCGGTTAGTCTCGTATATTGAAAACGAACTGTCGCAGAGATAACCCGTCTTATTAACGCTACGAGCAATATGACTTTTACGATGACGGGAAGCGTGATCTATAACTCGCGTCAACTGGTCCTTGAGTTACCCCCGGATATAAGAACAATGGTAATTACCTCTCAACGATTCCATTGCAATTTATCCCACTTTACATACACGGGAAATGCAAACTCTTCATTGATTGCGGCCTTGTTTATTTATATTCTGCATGTATTATTCGCAAAACAATTGCCCTTTTTTGCGGATATACTAACTAGTTGAATTTAGAGACAACTTTGCCGGAATCGTCCACATAAAGTGAATGACATAATCTGGTCTACCAAGATGGCCTGGACTTAGGGGAAGGCAGTACGACCTGTCACTTTTGTAAAAATATGCCTTCGTGTGAACAATTGAAGGCTCGTGACACTCGTCTGCTCCGACCAACTTGTTATCTACTTGTACTGGGTGCTAGTTTCCTAGATGACTGCGTTGGCTTGCGGGTGTGAGCTTATGCTGGAACAAAGGTAGAAATTACCGTCCTCCGATACCGCTGTTTGTATGAAACGTGCTGGTAAACGCAAAATGTATGCAACTCTCGCTACAATGCTTCACGTTTGGACTAGTAATCTTGAGGCTGTGCGGGATATCATGACTAGTTTTCCGTGAATTCTGATATTGGTCCAAGTGAACTGCACATTCAGTGTTCGCTATCACCAACACCACCAGCACCAGAACTAACCAAATGAGACACATCCATGGTTCATTCCCAAGCCACCAGCAGTTGGCTCACCGGAGAAAAGCTGTTCAGCTATGGCCATCCAATTGCCTCAAAGTAGATCAAATTGCACTTGTGACATTGTCTCATCATTCATGCGGAGAACACACAGCAAGGTTCATCTGTCCACTTGGCAACTGTCATGTAAGGTACACCTTGTTTATGATACGTTCTGGATTTTTAGAAAAGTTCACTGAAATAACGCGACACATTATATAGCTGATGGGAGAAATACACGTGGTGCCTGTAGAAGCAACCTTAATGCGGTTTCAACTGGTCACGGCAGCTGACTGGCTCACGGTTCTCTAGTTCACTTTTCTGTGGAAACCGTTGAGGACCTCGGCGTTTTGAACGTGAAACTTGAGGGACCTTACACTGAAATCTGTGAGTCTGTCGCCCATATTCATGAACCTACAGATGAAGTATCTGGTTTCAGCTGACGTCAGAGCCAAGGATGATTGCCCCAGTGACATCGTGGGCACACTGACCTGCGATAACCTGGCGGGCAGTGTCAACTGGTGTGGTATCAACAATAGGTTTTGTCTGAATAATACCGCAATCGCCAACGACATCATCAGTGAGTCACCTGTTCTTTGAAGCGCATTATTCCGGGGTTGCTTACTGTTTCACACCTGTTTTGTTGCCAGTTTGAAAGGTTGCTCATTTGCTCCCCTAAAATATCTAAATGTTGACTGAATAACACTAAGTAAGCTGTGATTCGTTGCCAGTTTGAAAGGTAAACTCATCATACATTACTACTTTCAGATTTAGTGATCCACCACCATAACCCCGGATCATTGCTTGCCCCAATGAGGAGAGTATCCAGAGATGAATTCAGAAAGTCGGAGGACTATGTGCACACAAAGTTACAGCTGAAAAGAACGAATAATCCGCGAGGACGACTTGCATACTTGAACCAACTTCCCATCAAATGGTACTTTCCTTTCGCTATCAGCATTCTATTTTGCATTTCAGATCATCAATCGCATCCTTGTAAAGGGATTTTAGTTTGTGGGTAATGTTGTTAGTTTATCCAGTTGGTGCATATGAGTGCATTTATCATGTTTACAGAGAATAGATTTCGTGTGTTTTCTATTTCTTTTTACTTATTTCGTGCGCATTGTGTAACACAGCATGCTGTACCAAATAATGATTTATCTGTATGAAAACAGGAATACATATCTACAACTTTAGACATAAAATGCGAACGGATATACATTGTATATTTCTTGCATATACTATAGGGATATATAAATAAGTCGCATGCGTATCGTTAACAACAAAGTGGGCTATACAGCGCGAGGTTGCAAACATCGAATGTGCGGCGTATCGAATTTCGAAGCCACAGTCGTGTGAAAATCCGACCCCACACCTTTCCCCAAAAACTTTTATCCCTGCATATTCTACCGCCCCTGTTTCTGACCGCTAATTGGCCTTGACCTAGGTGTTTTTGTCTTATCGCGTTAATTGACAGTTGTACGAATGGCCACTTGTCGCCTTTCGTACTTTGCTTGATTGGCGAGTGCATCACTTTTTGGAGCTCAGCTCGTCCCTATTGTCTTTGAACCTGCTGACTGCTCGAAAGAACTCTGTTGGGTATGAATGTCATAATATGTGCTTATAGTTCATCTTAAGCCTATTTGCCATCAAACTGTAACTATCTCCCGGAAACGATCCGTCGATCAAAACTGTCGAGGTTGTCTAACCGTTAACTTTGATCATTTGTTCAATAGTGTAGTGGATCTAAACGTTATATACAGTTCAAGTGTGGATACGAAATCAAAAAGTGATAAAAAGTGGAAACAACTGACTCACAGTAGTTTGTGAAGGTGCGTCGTTTAGAGTTCCACCACACTGAATGAAGTATCCAGTAGATACGATCCGTCGTATAGCTCCCAGATAAGTTTAGAGGTCACAATGAAGATAATTCCGACGACCGGAGAGCTTGGAAATGCGCTGAAATGAACGTGGATTCCGTTAGCCGTTAACTCTTCCAAAAATCTGAACGCACGCGACATGAACGCAGAGAGAGAACACAGGGCTCGCGACCTTGGAAACCAATTTTTTTGTATTATTCATTGAATCGACTCACATGATTTAAACGTGCACATGTGAATTTGAAGAAGGTGAAAAATGCGAAAAACGACGAGAATTATGCAACACAAAATGCTGTACAAGACGCTACAATAGTACCGAGGCATTATGAACCAATCTTGTTTTGACCATTTGGGACCGTTGGCTTATTGCAACGCGTTGCTCAACGTCTTCCTGGAAGATCGTACATGTAGTGCATATGTGACGAATGAATAATTACCGACAAACTATCAAGCAGTATTTGGAAATTACGCCATGGCCGTGGAAATTCGCAAATTTGACCTTGACCTAACCGTCCTATGAACGTCTCTTACAGGTCTGTTTGGGACACTCAAAGAACGCCAAAAGGACGACCGCGTTGCCTGGAATACGCTTAACTCTCTCTTGA
>JTDE01001651.1:0-55998 GCA_014338405.1 Paragonimus skrjabini miyazakii | reverse complement strand
TCAATGTTTTCGTCAGATTAATGACGGGCATCAAAATTTGGTCATCATCCGTCGGATAAGTGAGCATTAACTCGCGTACATATGGCCAGCTACCTTAAAGCATGACCAATAAGCAATAAACAAAACAAAACGCACGTTTTCAATGATAGGGTGGGACATGTTATGCATGTTCACACCACACAGCAGGTAAAAACAATCGGGTGATAACGTAGACCGTTTTCCATCGGAAATACTATCGGGAAAACAGGCTGAATATGTAATTCCGATGTGTAACTAAGCCATAACCGTGGCGACATAGATTTTATTAGGAATTACTGTGATATTTGGTGTACAATGCGCTGTGAACACAACGTGGTTGAAAATTACAAATTCTATTATATCTCCAAAACCGCGCAAAATTGAGCGTTTTTACAACATGGAGAGATGTATTCCACCACGAAAATTCCAATGGAAGCGGTTACAGAACGTCAACTCGATTAGGAAAGCCAACATTATGTTTTTGTCGAAGAAAATGGCGACACATTTTTTTCAACAAAAGTGTAAATATGGGCGATTTTTAGGTACACCAGTTTTTTCCCATTGCAACACCACTAGTATACTCGAAGAAATCTTTGTATTTGTCCCGCATTACGCATTTTAATATTTCATTAAAAATTTGAAAAATATCTTTTCGCGCCTAAATGGCCGTTTTCAACTCGTTTCGGCCTTGAAACACCATACCGGCGAACTACACAATTGCCCATCAAACAGCTACCTACATCAAGGCGACCGACAAGGTCACGACAAAAGGCCGCACGTGCTCCATCTTTGGACATCCAATAGGAAACGGTTCCTTTCTTACAGGGTTATCGAACGTTAGAAATATTTTCCACTTGGGGTTATTAGTTTCTTTTCTGAAAATCGTTTCAAAAATTTACCAGCTTCTTACTGAAATGAAACTGTGTTCTTGTTACTTGGTGAACCTCCAATAGTAGTGCTACATCCCGTTTTCCATGACTACCTTTCCGATCACTGGACTCCTACTTGTCAGTGAAGCAGTTAAACTGACGGAAGCCGAGTGACTTGGATCTCCATATCCCACCTCGAGTAATCAGTTAATTCGCTGCAGTAACCATTGACACTTTCATTCTTTTTACCCACGCTCCTTCCTTCTCCCTAAACTGGACGGTGGATACACTGTGCACTAACAGCACGTCTGCTCTAACAGGCCTGTCAGTCAGTTGGAGCCCTGAATAATGTACACCATAATATCTGCCAAATGTCTTCTACTTAACCTACACATCCAAACTCTTTCTAACCAAGCAACACATCTGCAAGCAATCCCATCGCATCCAAACAGTCGAAATCTTCCCTGAACTCTTGAGCTTAGTTTGAGGGTTACGTTACTCACTCCAGAGCCTGAGAAGATACTGGGCGTCATAAACCTATTGCTTATCCACTTTAGGACGGGTACTGAGGCGCCAGCCGCTCTACTTCTAGCGTTGCTTCAAAACTCGTACATATCAGGTACCCCTCTCAATTCTTAGAAGGACGAGGATATTTTGCCTGTCTAAAAAAGAAGTGACAGAACCGATTCAGACCACCACCTCCCAGTAACATTGCCTCCGAAGTTGCAAAAGACATAGTGGATGATAGTATGAGGGCGAGGCATCATTCCGCTAAGACTTTAACAGATCACCAGTCAAGAGTTCGACAAGGTTACTCGTGCACCACAAATTTGCTGGTGGCGGCAGACTTCTGGACTAAGGCTACGGGAGAGCGTCACTCAATAGACGTTGCATTCTCAAATTTTGTTTAAGATTTTTTCATAATGAATCGCCAATTAACCAACAAACACGGGTCTCGACAGCCGGCTTAATGAGTAGATCCAGCGCTGCTTGTTGGGCAGGACGTATTCTGTGGGGGCCAGCGGCGAGCTGTCTGCTGCGTTTAGGGCTCCCATGGGTACATTATAGGGATCCATACCGGGCCCTTTGTTGTTCCAATTATAAGCAAGCCACTTACCAGTCGTTTGCCAGTCGCCTATGACGATGCCAAGCTGTGGCGTTATCCAGCAGACTCTGCTCTCCTAGAGCGGAATCCCGAAGCCAGTGCACGAGTGTCCGATAAACACCAATCTTCCGTTCAACAAAAATTCTCCATCTAAGGCGCGAGAGTAACCGAATCTACCGGATTGGTTAGCAACCACTTACTGAGTTTCCTCAAGTAAGAACCTCGAGACTCGACTTCCAGTAAACTTCCATTCTACCACCAGTACGCTGGCACTGGCGCTGGTAGTTTTTGGTAGAATTCTAGGAAGATTTCCGGTAGTACACTTTGTTGGTATCCTTGGTACTTTGGTAAGACCTCTGTTATTGGAAAAAGTACATGCATGCCTGGTGACATACATAGCCACCCTTGAACATGCATAACAAAATGCAACGAAAAGGGTTATGGGTTTTGCTCGTACATTTGTTTTATTCTTATGCACACCGACTGCGATTCATGAATCTCTACCCACTGATTTACAGATGACTCAGGGGGACGTGATCATCACGATTAAAATCGTGACCAAAAAGGATCGCCCCAATCGAGACCCCTCAGCTTACCACGGTCCACCGAGTCAGCAGAAAACAGTCCTAAGCTAAACATAACACGGAGTCGTCTACTTTACATACAACACAGGTTTGCTGACAATGTTATCTCAGTTTAGAGTGATCTTCTGGTAAAAGTCGTGGAAGGTACTACTGTTGCGATGACCGAAAGCGTCTTGATGACTGGTTCGCACCAAGATGGTCGTTAAGGTCAGAGTACCTTTTATAGTACGCCCATCTGTGGGCTCGTATGTATGCGTGTGTACCACTTCCTGTGCGTGTGTGTTATCGCACTGTTTATCCTCGTACCCGTGTTTTTACTTGACTGCGCCATATCAAGTCACATAACCCTATGCTAACTACCCATTGACGTTATACTAGCTCACAAAGGCTTATTGTAATTATTATTAACCTCTACTCCTCTCGTTTTAGTTTCTGTTTATGTTACTGTTTTCTCTCGATCCCACAGAAGGCGGATGCAGATTTATGAAGACATTATTCATGAATCCTAGACGTAGATCGAGATTTCTCCATTTATCGTGGGTCAAACATTATTTTACCGCTTAATCCGTTTCATTAGCTTGGTGCCTGGTGCTGATAATGAATTCGCCGAAATCTGCGTCAAGCACTCATCTGTTTGTTTTTACTGACCGTTAGGTAAAGACGACCTTATCATATGCCGTTTTCGAAATTCGATATGACTGCTGTTGTTGTGGGTAATTGCGTGTGCCAATGGTGATAAAGGAATGCTGAAATATTCTATTTTTTGTTATTATTTGTTTTCATTTTTTCATTTCTCAATTTCTAGGAAATGGATTATATTGCGTCTTCCAAGGTGATGTTTGAGAACCATTGATTTTGCATTTTCTCACAGGTACATGAGTGTCTTCAGAGGTACATGGGGGAGGTGGACGTTCCTTACGCTCGTGGGACGAGCCCGTTATGCCCCTGCTGTTGCAGAACAGATCAGATAATCGTATATTCAATCACGCGACTCAAACTGAAAAGACAAACTAATCTTGACGGAATGTTTATCGATTGGAAAACATGATGGGAGATGAACGCTCAGAGGGATGCGACAGAATGATTGGTCCACAAAAATGAAGTACCAATGGTGAGCTACATTGTAAATATAAAACAACGTAAAGTTGCGGTAAATGAGTGCAATTGTTTGTTTGGTGGCTGTCCACCTCACAGAGCCCTAGGTCGAAAATGGTTCTGAAGTACGCAGGGCAAGGTGCCATGGTTCCATGAAAACCGTACAGATTTATTATCGTTGTACGAAATATAAAAGGCGTAGGAGTGTACGTAGGGGTGTGCGACGTGTCTAGTGGGCTAACTGCTATTAAATTTAACAAATCAGTTCTCGTGACACATGTTGCAGACCATGATTTCATGCGGTCCGACAAAATGCCCGTCTGATTGTGAGCTTTTTCGAATTACAGCCTAACCACCCTCAATCGTCTGCTATGTGAGTCCATCCTACAAATCGAGGATTCACCGTCGGTGAACTGAACGAATGCAGTAGCCTGTTTCAACACAAGAAACCAACTGCTGACATTAAGCAGTATGTAGCGAATGTTTACGGGAAGTTTATCGCAACCGCTTACGTTGGAAACATCCGCCGCAATTTAAAGCCTGTGATGTCAAGTGTTTTTTTTATGTAATAGTGGTAACGGAACATCAGGGAACCTTGAGGAAATGCTGACGGTGCTCAATGCGAAAGATGTGCTGCGCATTATTAGGATGAAGGTAACAGATATGCGCATATCTGCTTCACCCACCGAACGCAAGTTGAACTATTCCGACGTCTTCTGCAAGTTGTGAATGTGGATACCACCCACAGGATGAACAGACATAGGTATATCATTGAACATTTTCTAATACCTAGGAAGCTGGAAGTCATATTAGTTCTTCGTGAAAAATGGCATAGGATACGGCCGACCCGTGATGTACAGGTACGTTCGCAGTAAGCAGTATGTTTCACAACGTTGGCTCTTCAAAATTTTTCGGAAAAATGATGGGCAAGCACATTGTGGTGAAGATATTTGTGATGGTTAAGATAGCTGCGCAGATGAGGGAAGCCCGTGTTGTGGTCGTCTCCGACCTCATGTTGAGTTACTTCCATGTACTGGTTGGCTCAAATCACAAGGTAGGACGAATGCGCGGAACAGCTAAATATGTTCAAGCATAGAGTACTGTTTGACTTGACTCACAGAGTAGGACAAATGGATGGAGCAGTCCTAAGTGTTTCGGCATAGTGTGCTGTTTGCCTTTACTCGTAAGCTACGACGATTGCACGGAGTTATTGTAAGCTTTTAGCAGAAAGTGCTCCTCGACTTGGTTTATTCAGCAGATCACCTCGTACGCAGTGCAGCGTATTTCATGATTCCATGGAAAATTTTACAACCGTAGTAGCAGCGAGTGGTTATGCATGCCTAACATAACTCTGAAAATACCACTGATTTGCCCACTTTTTGCGCATAGTACCACGTTGGAATATTTTTACTGGTATATGCTACTTTTGCAGTTTTGAGAAAAGCCTAGTCCTCACGATCCGCCAACGGTTCAGCCATCGGAAATGTAGTCACGTTTTTCTGCTTAATTACGGCTAAATTTTAATAAAAGCATGTGTCTCCACGTCTATGGTATCAATTTGCATTATATTCCATCGTTGAATTTACGAAATTACGTAAAATGCATTCTTTTACTTTTCCATCACAGCCAATGCCATTGATCTACCGCGCACTCCTTGCTTGCGTCCTCAAAAGATTAAGAACAAAGGATTTTCCAGCAACAAAATTTTACGATTTCAGAGACTGAAACGAAACTATGACAACTTCAGTAACATAAAAAACGTTTTGTTCTCAAATATTACAGAGATATATACATTCTGCTGACTAAATGCAACCACGTAACTTCCAACTCATTCAAATCGACTGCTGACTGTTGATTTGGTTAGGGTCTGTTTTGCGGGAACTCTCCCATGAAGCCTCACTCCAGGTTCGACGAGTTATCCAATGGAAATAATTCAGAACACGACAAACAGTGCAGTGTTCTATATATTGCCACGACCGAGAAGCAAAAAATTGTACAGCCAGTAAGCGTTCTGCGTGCAACGCGCGGAACGGAAAAGTGAAGAATTTCTACCCTAGCGGAAACAGGGCATACAGTTGGACTAAACAAACGTACCTCATCAGGAGGCGTCAAATTGTTCAACAAAATACCAACAAAAATTAGTCTGTTTTAGGGGTTCGCCACAGTTGCATCATTTTAAGACTGCTGTGCTTTGTTTGCTTATTGTTGAAGGGTGGCACTATGTTTCACTGTTTTTCCTAAGAATAAACAGTATTAATTAATTTTATTCTTATATCAGCTACTGTGACCCTTTTTCTTACTCACATTCAGTATGAGTCCTGTACATTTCTAAATGTCAAAATAAGGCATTCTTCTTCAATATTCCTTCTAGAGTAGCTTATAATTCTCACCATTTTTCGATGCGTAAACAATCAGTTTGCTCCGACCCAACCAACGACCATTTGTTTCAGTGAACTCAATTACGTTTCATCGTCCCCAATTGCTGAGCGATGCCTGGCTGCCAGATTTGTTGTACGGGTACATTCTTTATCCAATTTTCAAGAAGTTTTCACATTCGAGGTGAGATATTTAATTTTCATGTACTTTTGTTTACTTGGTACCGTATCAAATTCACTTTTTACGAGCGACTTCTCATTAACCGTTTCGAAGATAGATTATCTTCTCTGTCGTAGGGTATTAGGAGAGACATTTATTGGATCAACGGATTGCGCGCAACTGGTTGTGAGCTTGAATCGTTAGCGAACGATTCAATACTGACTACTGTATTCAACTTGCACCATTGTAACAATTTCGTCCTTCAAGTATTGTAGAGAGTTATTTAACGGTACTCAGTCGCACATCTTCGCTTTCACGGAGACCTGCCTCACAAGGGATGTCAGTGACGGTGAACTGAGTGGTCTCAGATGCTCAGTTTACCAAACTGATTATGCTCGAGGGAAAGCGGGGACCTCGGGATTGTCATTAAACAGAGCCTCCCCAAACCCACCGTTTCCGGGAAATTTCAGTCCTCTAATAAACGTGACGCTGTATGGCTTTGATTATGATTGCGTACCCAAGACTCACTCCTGGTGGAGGTTATTTGTCGCTCCCCCTCTAGCAACATTTCCGATGATGGGGCTCTTATGGCAAACGTAGAAGACTTCCAAGAATGACAGTGTTTTTCTCATCTGCTTATTATGGATGACTTCAATACACACAAGATAAACTGGCTGTTGATGTTGCCCCAGGAATGCTATGACGGACTCTTGACGTTCTCTTTATTGCTGATACGACAAGGAACGTGGACAACTGCCAGCGGCGGCATCGTTCTCGTCAGGTCCCCTACTTTATGGATCTAGTCATCACTTAGGACGGTCGCGTGATAGACATATGGATCGTCAATCCGCCACTTGAACACAGTGGCCACTTTCTGCTCAAATTTGACATCACCTGTTATCAGTTACAAAAACCGGCAGAAATATCCACAGTTTAAAATTTCAGTCGGGCTGATTTTAACGGCCTGGAAAGTTACCTGGGATCATTTCCTTTTGATTCTGAATTCGTAGATCAAAAATATCGCGCGTTCCAAAGCGCAGTTAATTAGGCGTAGAATTTGATGGCGAAGCAAAGGTTGTACGCTTTCTCTCATAGCCCATGCATTCAGGCAGGACACGTCGTCTTCTTGCTTACCGTTATTGGTAGTTCTTGGAGCATAAGCTTACGGAAACCTCGGAGGACCCAAGTGCTTCCCACATTGCTGAAAATAATTGTGGGCCAGAAATCCGTGAACAGGCTTTATGCGCACAAGAAAAGATCATCCAAAAAGCTCGCGTGAACGAGACTTCTTACTTGAGTGCATGCACCCACTGAGAAAGAATAAACTTTTAGCAACTTCCTTGCAACTGTCCGACTAAGAGACTTTTCCGAACCCCCTAGTTGTGACCGAGTTGTTCGAAGAATACTATTCGGTCGTCCGCAACGACACACTGCCGGATTGGTACCCTAGTCTATCACTGCGGAGCTTTCGGCAACCACTTTTTATCGCTGGGGTTTGCATCATACATGTTGAGGACCTTTTACACAGGGTTAATTCACACAGTGCAATGGGGCTTGACAAGGTTCATGCCTGATTTTTCAGCTAGCCTGGCAAAGCGAGCGAGTAACTGGTTAATTAGACACTCAGGACTGGCATTCCTACTGGTGCATATTTGAAGATCGCGAATTACGCACGTTCTCACAGCTTCAGGAGTATCTTCAGAGATACATGGACGAGGTGGGCGTTATTTACGTCCGTGTGACAATACGTAGGCCAAAATTTGCCTTGAAATACGATATGGTAAAATAATATGGTTTCCTGAAAACCGTGCAGATTTATTATCGTTGTACGAAGTAAAAAAGACGTAGGAATGTATGTAGGGATGTGCGACGTGTCTAGTGGGTTAACTGTTGCAAGACTTGACAAACCAGTTCTCGCGACACGTTGCAGATCACGATTTCATGTGGTCCAAAGAAATGCGTATCTGGTTGTGAGCTCTTTCGAGTTGGAGCACAATCACTTTCTCAGTCGTCTTATATATGACTCACATCCCACGAATCGTGGACTCACCGTCGGTGAAGTCAACGAATGCAGGAGTCTGTCCCAGTACAATACACCAACTGCTGACATTGAACAGCATGTGGCGGATGTCTACGGGAAGTTTATCATAACCGCTGACCATGTAAACATCCGCCGCAAGTTAATGCCTGCAATGTCAAGTGAGTTTGTTACGTAAGATTGGTCACGGGACATTGGAGAACCTCAAGGAAGTGCTGTCGGTGATTAGTGCGACACGTGTGGTGCGCATTTTGCGGGATAACGGCAACAGATATCTTCATATCCACATTGCCCAGCGAACGCAGGTCGAAATTCTCCGACGTTTCTCGCATGTTGTGAATGCGGATGCCACCCACGGGATGAAAAGGCACAAGTATGTCACTGTATATTTCCTCATACCTTCAAAGCTGGAAGTTATATCAGTTCCTCCTAACAGAATCTATGGGACATGGCCGACCGGTGATATTCAGGTACGTTCTTAGTGAAAAGTATGCTCCACTACATTGACTTTTCGAAACATTCCGTGAAATGATGGGCGATCAAATTGTAGTGAAAACATTTGTTATGGATAAGATGGCTGCACAAATGAGGGCAACACATGGTGTTTGGTTACGACATCCTGTTGTGTTACCTTCATGTACGTGATGCCGTACGTAAGCATGTTAGTGAGCAAAATTTGTCCGTCATATTTGTTAAAAGACAAACTCTTCGCAGTCGTTTTCTCTTCCACCGAATGGCTACGGCAGACAATGAGGAGCAGTAAGTTGCGGTGTTACACTGTGATTCGTGTATCATCGGCCGAACGGATAGGAAGTTCTGAATTGTTGTGTAATTGGCTGTACATCAAGCCGAAGTGGGTAATCCGTGCACAAAGCTATGTTGTCCACTTTGGCAATCGCACGAATAATAGGCTGGAAAACGCAAACGTACGGTTCAAGAAGAGGATGCACCAGAGAGATTTCCTAGCCGGTTCCATCCAGAAAATATGGATTCAAAGTGAGCGGCTGCTGCGAAATTACGAAATACAAACAACCTGTGGGTGCGATCGTTGTGAGGTTGTGGATGTAGACTGGTACGTGAAGAACATTCTTCAAAGAATGACCACGTTCGCAAGTCATCTTGTCCAAAAATATCTGAAAGGACGGGCTCCACGACTCCGTTTCGAAACAATATCTGAATGCAAGGTAAGCGGTTCTCTATAAATCACCTTGAAGATTGCAGCTTCGTGTGCAACATGATGGCGACACTTTCGTCGTAGATAGCGTTGAGGGCACACGTGAGTGAACATTTTACCGTACAATGTTGCTGCCATGCATACAAATTCTGTCGGTGTTTCGGAAACATTTCTACCCCAATGGTAAGGTCTTTTGTAGTTTTCATTTCCCTTTAAAACTTGCCAATTCGACGGTTGGTAGGCCTGCAGCTTCGGCCGTTTGCTGCGGTCAGTTTCAACCGTCAGTATAGAGCCCTTCATCTTGTACTTGAAAAACTGCACGACTGCAATAACCGCACGGCGGTTACCTTCTTTAACAGCATCATTTCTTATGCCAGTAGGATAGTGGAACGTGTAAAAGCTGGCTTAATTTTATACGACTTCCCCGTGGGCTTAGCTGCAAGCGGTGTGCAACCGAGGTGAGTGAAAAAGCCTAAATCAGGGTTGCCATGTGGGCACCGCGGTGACCCCGTACAGATGGACATTTGATGCCGATCAACTAATTTTTCACTCCAAATGTATGCAAAAGGCAGACATAAACGAGTGTCCATTTTGTGGCGAACAGCTTCAACCTCGATCGTCTGGTAATTGCACGCTTTGAATCCTCATTGTTGTCAGTTCCCTCTACTTCAACCGTTGTTCGCACTCCCCCGGTGATTATGGAAAACAAGTCTGGCATATCAACCACAACGGATGTCGAATTAGACTGGTTTGCTGACAGTGTACCGTTTGCATACGGGTCGAAGAAAGCACGAACCAGGATCACCTGGACCGATTATCCTGTTGATATAATTGAAGAAAGTAAGTTCCTTCATATATGCGTACACAAATTCCTTGCAGATATCAGATGCGATGTATGATATGTTGTTGAAAACTTCATCTGATACACGGTTTCGATTAACCGGAAGGACGTCCATAATAGATGAAAACGGAAGGCTACATTCTGTGCCGGAAAAATGCAGAGGATGTTTATAGATTTATCCACACTCATGAAATACATAATTCAAGATTCTATTCCCACGTTTTCATACCTAGTGACTTCACTCGTTCACCTATGTATTTGGCATAACTGGTAAGATAGGAGAAATGGACGGAACAGTTATGTCTAATCGTGGAGTGCAGTTTGGCCTAACTCGTAAGGTAAGACAAACGGAAGGAGCAGTTATATGTCTAAACATGGAGCACGGTTTGGCATAATTTAAGTCAGCTGGTCGGAGCAGCTATTAAGGTGAATAAATGTGGAATAATCAGGCGTTCATCATGGCTTAAGTCAACCGGACGGAGCAGTTACCAATCTCAGCGCAGGACATGAATCGGTATAACCAACGCGTCCAATAATATCAACGTGTATCATATAATCAACAACATTTTCGTATGAGGCAAGGTGAACATCAGTTTGCCGATCATGTTTCCAGGATATTGTTTCTGCCAACAGGCCTCCTGAAGGTGTGACTGGAACTGCCGTTCGTTTGATGCAGATATTACACGAAAGTGCTTCTTGGCAAATGACCAAAGATTTTGCATATTTTTCGCGTGCATCATGCTGTTCTCTGGATCCAAGAAATGTTTTGAACGATTGATCGTCCACTGTTCATGTTGAGCTATTTCATCCAAAGCTCCGTATGCTCTCCATTTGTCCATGCTTATTTTGATGGTCGGCTGAAGGCGAAAGAATTTAATAATATAATCGGCTCACTCGAACGTCTTCGGATGAGGAGTAATAGGTTGACTGTATCTCGTCAGTTCTCAGGGCAGACCACCATGAACGCTGTGAACGTTATGCTGTTATAGAACGCCCAGTTTAGCGAAATTGTGAATGCTTCCTGTGTCGTGAAACGGGTATTTCCAAATATGGAATCTTTTTAAACGGAATAATGCCGCGTACATAGTTCACATTTCCGCCGATAGTTGTTTGCACAAGTCGTGACCTAAATCTAGTTTTGAAAAATGCAGAACATTTGAAAGAAATTACCTTCCGACGGAATCCATGTTGAGTCCACTGCAGTTACTACGGCAGCCCCATCATCGCAAACACCCGTCCATATGCCCTCTTTAAGATCCCGGTATGCCATCCCAAGAGCTCCATGGTCGTCAGACCAAGGGTCATCAGTGTAATCAATTGATAATTATGTCGCGTGTATTCGCCTTACTAGCTGTTCCATCCAAATCACTTAAGCTATGATCAACGCTTAAGTCAGTAGTATGCGTTCACACTAGTAGCTGATCCGTCCAGTTTACTTAATCTCTGCTCAACGAATAAGTCAGTATTGTGCGTTCACACTAATAGCTGCTTCATCCAGTCCACTTAAGCTATGATCTCCGCTTAAGTCAGTAGTATGCGTTCACTTTAGTTGCTGTTCCATCCGGTTCACTTAATCTCTGATCAACGAATAAGTCAGTAGTGTGCGTTCACACTAGTAGCTGCTCCGTCCAGTTCACTAAAGCTATGATCACCGCTTAAGTAATTAGTGTGCTTTCACACTGATAGCTGCTTCATCCAGTTCACTTAAGCAATAATCAACGCCTAAGTATGTGGTGTGCGTTTACAACAATAGCTGTTTCGTCCAGTTCACTTAATCTCTGCCCAACGAATAAGTCAGTCGTGTGCGTTCATCCTAGTAGCTGCTCCGTCCAATTCACCTAAGCTATTATCAACGCTTAAGTCAGTAGTATGCGTTCACATTAGTAGTTGCTCCGTCCAGTTCGTTTAAGCTATGATCAACGTTGATAAGTAGAACACGGGAAAAATCAGAATGAACGTGTATTTAGATCGTTGGGGATTAGTTATAATGATCTTCAGTTCTGGCCAAAAATGAGATAACTTACGGCCGGCGAAAACATAGACAGGTTGTAGCTAAAACGGTAAAAGTGAGAATCGATGTTTTCTTCGGATAACTAACAAGCATCACAGTTGATACTTATCTCTCAGAAAAGTGGGCATTGATTTACGTACACATAGCAGGCTACATTCAAGCATAGTCAGTAGACAATAAACAAACAATACGCACGTGGGACGTTTTACCTATGTTTACACCATACCGTAGGTAGAAACAACCAGGTGATAACGTAGGAGCTTTTCCACAGGAAATGCTATGAGGGAACCAGGTTGAACATATAATTCAGGTGAATAACGAATCAACAACCGCGGCGACATAGCCATCAATAGGAATTACTCTCAAATTTCGTGTGCAATGCAATGCAAACGCAACGCTGTCGAAAATTAGAAACTCAATTACACCTCCAAAACCACGCGAAATTGACCGTTTCTGCAGAACGAGAATACGTATTCCACCACGAAAATTCCGATGAAAGCATTTTCAGAACGCAAAATAGATTAGGAAAGCCAACATGATGCCTTCGTTAAAAAAATGGCGACACATTTTTCTCAACAAAAGTGCGAATATGAACAATTGTTAGATATAGCTGATTCTTATCATTACAGCACAATTATTATGCTCGATGAACTCTATATATTTGTTCCGTAATATGCATTTTAATGTCATGAAAAATTTGAAAAATCTCTTTTCGCGCCTAAATAGCCGTTATTAACTCGTTCCGGCCTTGAAGCACAATACCAGCGAACTACAAGTTTGCCGTTACAAGTCTCGTAATCTTTCCAGCTGGGAGTGTTTTTCAAACGTCATCTTTTCTGCAGGTCACCTCGGTTTTATTCCAGCGTACACAATAATATCATGGAAAAGTTAACAACAGCGGTACCAACGAATGGTAAAGCATGGCGAACATAACTGATAAAACACGGCTTACTTGCCAGTTTTGTGCATTGTCCTACGTTGAAGTAGCTTTATAGGCGTTTTTCATGTTTGTATCTTTATAAGCAGCCTAGTACTCATGTTTCAACAACAGTTCGAAATTATAATCACACTTTCCTGCTTAGTTACGTCCAAATTAAAAAAAGCATGTTCCACGTCTATGACATCAATTTTCATTATACTTTACCTTCAGTTCTCCGAAATAACGTAGAATGCGACTCTGCGTTATTTTTCCATTAATCCCTATGCTATTAACTACCGCAAATTCCTTCCTTACATCTTCGGAAGATTGAAACAAAGAAATCTGGGGGAAACAGAAATCTAAGATTTTGGAAACTGCAACATGTCACAAAATTTCAGCAAATACAATAGCCGCAAAACATTTTTGGGCTGAAGGACAACAGAGATATTCACGGTCTACCGATTACACGCAGCAACAGTTCTTCTCTTATAGGGTTATCAATCACTGGAACGACCTTTGTAGTGGACAAGTGGGTACGCGCTATACCCTCGTCTACTAACAATTTAAAATGCCTTTCCTGAAGAGCAATCGGACCGTAGTCCCAACAGGCATTGAACTAGAGAAGGCAGCGGGGTTTGGAAACAAACCATATATTTCCAGCAATATTTGGAAATATGATAAGTAGTTAATTCTAGCCTAGTCTGGGACCAACGGCAACAACCAAGAGGAAAAGGGAAGAGAAGCACGAGATGGGCCACAGCCCACTCGGCGGCACTCAAAAGCGCGCCAGGAGAAAAGTGCGTGGAACCTTCGAGTGCGTTAAACAGCGCTGGAAAAGGGTTCAGTTAAACGACCTTGAAGAATAGAATAATAGATGAGTCGTTAGGAAGGGAGCAAGCATTCGCTGCATGCAATTAGTTGGACGACTGAATAAAGTAGGACTGAGTTCATATCAGGCCTCCTATTGCAGGCATACAAAGAATCATGCGTACAGAACAAACAAGCAAGAAAACACGGTTGCAGCCGGGATCCTCAGAGAAGCCACACGATCGCTGGTCACTACACCTTCCATTGGAGGTTGTTAGCTGTTCTTCTGGAGACCGCTTTGGAGTGTTATTAGATTCTCACTTACTTAAGAAGTTGTTAGATTAGTATTTTACTATTCTTTGCTAGATTGGTCATTTACTTTGTTCTCGGTATTCCCTATAACCCCCGAAAGCTGTGCTACACCCTGTTTTCAATGACTGCCTTTTAGGTCAACAGAACACCGCTGACATCGAAACGGGCAAACTGACTGGATCCGGGTGTCTTGGGCTTCCGACCTCGAACAGTATCACATCCACATGTAGCCCAGACCCTTGTTCTCGTGAACAACGCACCACACGTTGTGGGCGGTCTGCACATTGGCCGAAACACCTGACAGATTACACTGCATGATATCACGCAATCACATATGTGACTATCGAGCATTTGTTTGGTTTCTCTTCACTGCCGTTCTTACATCGTGTTTTTAACTCGCAAACGCCCTGATGGGAGAGCTGTGTAGCGTTTTGTACGCAATTTTCTATTTTATAGTTCTCATTGTTATTCACGCTTTTTACTATCCTCAACTTCACATATACAGCCGACGTTTCAACCCAACTTGGTCGAACCAATCAATAATCGATAAATACAAAACACACTTCTCGGTTCGCGAGCCTTGCGTTCTGTCTGCGTTCGGTGGCGCTGGTGCACAGAATTTTGGAGAGTTAGAAACTAACGGAATCAACCATCTATTGCGGCAAATTTCCACTTTATCACCTTTTTGATCTCGTATCCACACCTGGATTTTGTGTAGTGTTTATATCCACTACACAAGCCAAGCGGCTACCCGCCGTCCACTCAGAAAATGAAGTTCCCGGAGAATCAGAAACCACTGAAAAACATAGACACACACCAGAACAACTTGAGATGAAGCACTCTCACTAATGACACACTTTCTATCCTACAAGAAAGTCGACGAACCGGGGATATCACATCCGATATTGCAAGCACTACTGACTACATGATACCGCTGTTTTCACAGCTGGCCTGACACCAGGTAACCGTGTTCACCTACTCATCTGTAATGTTGGGAAGCTAGAAATTTGTTACTGAATTACTTCTTGAATCCGTAATCAATCTATAAATTAAGGGATCCGCAATCGAAGCGCGGGAAGCTGTCGCCTACCAGCGCAAGAAACTGGACTACAAGTCTACTAGCCGCCACGTCCTGTGAACTGAACTGAACTGAACTGAGGACGGAATCATTGGCGGGTTTTCTAAAGTCTGGCGGTACATCGTTGCACGCTTCTCCAGGCGTGTCCCGTTTTACTTTCTCGTAGGTATGAATAAACCTCCAACGCAAGATAAATTAACACGTATTGCTATTGTCAGCGCTGATAAGTGTAAACCAAAAAAATGCCGTCAGGAATGCAAGAAATCTTGCCCGGTTGTCCGGATGGGTAACAGTCTATTAATTCCTATTAACGTTCGTGCACAGGTCGAATGTGTATTGAGGTTACACCCAATGATAAAATTGCCTTTATATCGGAGGAATTATGTATTGGGTGCGGTATCTGCGTCAAAAAATGCCCTTTTGAGGCGATTCAAATAATAAATTTACCCAGTAATCTCGAGAAAGAGGTTACTCATCGATACAGCGCTAATTCCTTCAAGCTTCATCGTTTGCCCATGCCAAGACCTGGGGAAGTACTCGGGCTCGTTGGCACCAACGGTATCGGTAAATCTACGGCTCTGAAGGTGTTGGCTGGGAAATTGAAACCGAATCTGGGACGCTTCAAGGTGAGATTGTCGTTAATAAATCTACCTCCTGTAGGACTGCTGATACTTTCGGATTATAGTTTATTAACTGTTTTGTATCGTTCAACTTTTCTGCTGAATTTAGTCGCATTCAAGGATAGAGTTACCTTATTGACAGCAATGCCGATCATGTAGTCACTGTTCGGCGTCGCGGTTGCCACGACTTAGTTCAGTTCGGCTCACAAGACTAGCTCTTCCTGGTCGTCTAGTTAATAGATCGGTAGGCTATAAGTTCCTACCAATTGATAGCATGGAGAAAGATGACGCTACATGTCATTTATTTGGAGGGGTCAAAGTGTTCTATAATTAGGGTTTTGTAAATGGGACGATAACTTGCATAACAGTCCCATCATCATCACCGATGTTGTTGCCTCAGGGGCACTACTCCAATTCTCAGTTGCCATGCTTGGAACCTTGAGAATATAGCTGTGAAGAATGCTAGTGGATGGCGTGTGAGTGGTTTCGGTAGAGGACGTGAACAGAGGAGTTACACAGACGGGTTCACAGATTTCTTGTGGAGTTGGAAGTATAAAACTTGTGTAGTAACGCCCCCTCGAGATATTCTGGTAAGCCTCAGTAGTACGGAGTTTGTGGTTCCACAACAGATATGGATTCCACACGGTCGTTTTGGTTCAACCACTGAAGTTATGCAGACTGTAGGTTAGCAGCTGATAAGCTTATGGTTCAGTACTTAGAGAATGGCGGTTTCAGCTACCTTCAGAGATGTTATTGACATTCACCACTACATACAAGATGCAATAACTATTGACGTTTTGCTCTTCATTATCCTCATATTTTGTCCGAGGTTCTCGAAATTTCTTTCATGAGTAGATCGTTGGCCGTCCACGCATGACATCTTGAATATCTTAACTATCTGTTGAACTGGTTCCAACAAACCTCAATAAGACTGTCTTTCCTTGTTTTTCGTTTCACGAAGAAGAGGTTCGGACTTTTAAGCCCATTTCTTCAGTCGAGGTGTAACGTGTATGGGGAGGAGCTCACGAATTGACGCTGGACGTTCTCAAATGTTTGAACATTTTTTGCGCACATTGCAACCAACCTTTTACACAGTATTCGAGGTGAAGCCACAGATATACCTTATCGAGTGACAGCAACGGAATCAGAAGTGGGCTTGTCATAACAGTAAACATGATTAAAGAGTGAATGCGAAAATTGCCCTTTCGGAGCCAGGTGGCGAGTGGCCATTGTTTGCTTTTTCCCGTTGGGGAGGCGGAAGTGGCTATACCTTGGATTGCACTCGAGTAACTCGACCTCATCAACTAAGGGTCTTAAGTGACGTCGCATTAAGACTGGCCACGGAACGATGAACCAATGTGGTATGTAAACGTTTGGGTTCGATTTTCATTTATTGAAAAATAGCCGTTCGTGTTAGGTTGCGTTCGTTGCTGTACACAAGAGTGATCGTATGGAATGTAAGATATTCAGTAGTACTTATTCTCAGTGAATGCATGACCTGCCTCTTGATCTCGCCGCAAGCATTATCGCTGGCCAAAATATACTGTAGCTTGTCGACCTGCTCCTTTGCCTGAGGATTGTAAGCCGTGGTTCGGCTTGTTGCAATACCTTTACTAGGCGGGAAATTTTCCAGTTTCTAAGACATGAAAGCATGGCCTCGATCTGAGTGCCGAATATGGAAAACAGCCGGCAGAAGCACTCGATAACGATGGGTGCCGTCATATCCGGACAGGGAAACGCAAACGGAAATCTTGAGTGTTCATCAATTACCGCCAGTAGGTACTTGCTATCAGTAACGGATGAAGTTATTCATCCTTTTACAGGGTACGGTCTCTTTTTAATTAGAGTGCCGTTTGGCGGAGTGTAGAATCTCGACTTCAACTCCTTGCATATCGAGCAACGCGAATCACAGATTTCATTTCCTCAACTACATAGGGCGAGTTTCTGGAACGTATGCAGTACGACATCTGAACAACACCTGGATGACAGAGTCGTAACTACTTCAGAAATACGCTGTGAATCGACTGTATATAATGCGTGCCGGATACTGCATCACCGGCGTAGTTTTCTTGTTCTGGACGATACGTGGCATCAAAGCTATAGCACGAGAGCCCGAGACGCCACCGCTGAATTTTGTCACTTTTAATCTCCCCATGGTATTGAACATTATGCATAAAAGCGACAGATTTCTGATCAGTAATCAGTCGGAAGTAAATTCCCAGCAGTTGACGCCTGCACTTAATGGTGTCGACTATAGCATAGACTCCCTTCTCGTGGAAGAATGACGTCGTTCGTTCAGCGACAACGTTCTGGTGAAAAACATCACGGGTCTGCCATTCTGCGATAACATTGTCCAAAGCATCAGTCTCCACTGCTGAAGGTGATTGTGTTGGGATAATGCCACAATTAACCCAAAAACGTTGTTTTTTATTCTTAACACTGTATGAGCCTCCGCTTGAACATTATAAATACGGTGGAGTTTTCAAGCGTATTTTGAACACGTTTGGTTGAGATCAAATATACCCCTGGCTGAAGGTTCCCTGTCTTCCTGTCATCTTCATTTGCGGTGGTTCGTGCGTCGTCGTATAGACCGTGATACTGTGACTCGTTAGTGCAACCGTCGTAGCTGAGTCGGGTTATAGTGAACACCGGGCGTTAGTACTTTTTCATCAATTGTGAATCCATGCGGTTCATAATAAATTGGTGATCAACATTGGTAACTACTGCTTTCTCTAGGTCGTTTTTGAGCGACTCAATTATTATGCTGTCATCGTGTAACCGGGAGAAAGTACGATTTCTGACCAGCGGATTAACCTTGAGAGATCCGCGGAGAATAATAAACGAATAAGCCCACAACGCGTTATGATTTGATGTCTCGTGGTAACGGTAGATCACAGAACCGTAAATATCTCTATATCAGGCTTGGTTGCTCGGTGAGCCTATTTGTGGAGCAGTGATAACGTTTTTATTTTCGTTGAATTTTAAGCCATACATTTTAGCAACTTGGAAAATTTTTGTCAGAATTTTGTTATGATCCTCGACCTTCACACCATACACGGTCATACTATTCACGTAGGTAAATGTGGCGTTTAATCCTTCGTCTTTTGTAAGTCAGTCTATTACTGTTTGGAATCACGTTACACCATTAGTCACTTTAAAAGGTATACGGCAAAAATGAGAAGTTTCCATTAGGCCTGGAGGGTAGTATACATTTTCTCCTCTCCCTTAATAGGTATTTGATGATAAACGCTTTAGAACTCCAAGGCCCCAAAAGTATAACACTGAAAGATTTTACCGATCATATCGTTAATCTTTAACAGAAGGTAGGCGTCGAGTTGAGTATATCGATTAATAATCTGACTATAATCTATCAACATTAGTTTTCTGTGCCGTTCTTTTGCAACCGCCAATACCTGAACTCGCCAAGGAGAAGTCGACTGTTCAAGAATACGGTACCTCGAAACTGTCCCGATTTACGATTGAATGAACTTTTCTGTCGCATGCCGAGTGACATCGCGATTCAATCACCATTGGTTTACACTTGGGCACAGTTTACAAACACTGGAAGGTTCGATGTTGGCTGTAAGCAAACTGCATAAGGAGAACAGTGATTTCTCTTTTTTTTGAATGTCATGGTCAAGGGGGTACATCAGCACATGAATTAGGCAGTGCAGAGAGCTTGATTAGGTCATAATAGCAGTTCTTGTAACGTATATTAACACTAGTGATAATGCGTTGAAGCCACAGTTATTGTGCTACACGACTTTTTAATTTTCAACCGATGTATTCGGACGATAGAGCTTGAAGTAGAACTGTCAGAATTACCAGTATTAGAGCTTTCGAAAACACTTCGTTTACCGGTGTTCAGTAACAGCGTTCGGGAGGCAGAATGTAGCCGCTGCAACAGTCGAAGAGAGAAGCAGTGGTTTAGCAGTTGACGTAATGTTCCTTGTTGGTATCGCCGATCGACATACCTTTCGGTAATGACCTCTTTCACCACATGCTTTATATACTGCGTCTCTTGCAGGACATCTGGATGTCGATCACGACCACAAAAGTAGCATTTGTTAATGGCAGCTGCCGACACGTTTCCCCCGGGTAATTGAGACTGAGACTCAGAGAGTGCTGGGGAATTTAAAGTTGAAGCTGAGCAGGAAAAGGGAGCTATCTGAAACTAATGGGATTGTTGGTAGGCCATCTCGAGAGATCGAACCCGTTCGAAAGCAGACTGTAAGTCAAGTAACCTGTTACGCTTTTAAAGGAACTGATCAAAATTATGTCTGTTTTCCTGCTTGCATGTTCCCAGAAGGTGATGCGCAAAGGCTACGTTCGAGGGTTTTACGTATATCTCGTCAAGTGTCGAAATGGCGTCTTCGGAAGTCGTCCAGTCTGTAGTTTATTCATAGACAGACGGGCATACAGTTGATGAGTATTGAGTTTATCAGGTTGAAGAGTTCCCACGACAGTAAGGAAATTCGTGAGTGCGCCGTATCCGTAAGTTCATTGTTTCCAGGACTTTATACTGCTCGAATCAGCATCGAAACGTTCCAGTTGCCGACAGCGTTTCGTTTCAAAGTGACGGATAAGTAAATCGTTATATAAGTAACAAGCGGGCGACCGATGGAAACTGAACAGAGAAGGCTTGTTACCCAATAATTATGCCTCATTTATCTAACAATGGCGATGTGGGACATGAAAAGAGGAAACAAAAGCATGTTATGAAACATTTAGTCAATGATGTGCCTTAATAGATAGTTTATTACAAGGGCTTCCTTCCTCATAGAAGCACGTCCTTTTCAGTTAGTATAAGTCAATATCTACCTTGCCTTATGTTATGCATTTTATGGCAACCTTAAAATCCTCCATCATCTGAATTCCTCAACTGTTCATTTCAATAACCCCTTCTGTCTTATAGTTCCTGCTGTGCGTATTTGTCTTGGATACGCCAGTTAAATAGATTCTCACTTCATAGCACAGTAGTGGACTTTATAGCGGTCGCTTTTACATTGTTTTCTTGTGCGCGGCACTCTAACTTCATGTAAATTGCGACCATATGACTAGGGCTATTTTATCCTGCCTCAAGTTTGTCCACTGCGTCGATCCAAAGGGCCTTGCTGACTAAGACTTCGGTCCTTCCAGGCATGACCATGCTAGACTGGCTAAAGTCACAAGAAACGGTTGCACTCATAGGATTGTACTTCACATTACTGACATCTTACGAATGTTTAAACAGAGTGGCACGACCATGTGGTCATACAGCGGAACTGTTTTCACAGTTGCGGCATTGCTGTCTTCTGACTAAGGTAGAATGAAGTTAAGAAATGTTCTCTTGATCTCGACTGCGGTGTACTATCCAATATAGTCGAAAACGTTTGGTATGATTTAAAGGCCTGATATACTTTTGAGTACATCCACTGCGCCCACGCGCTAGGCAAGTCTCTCACTATCAAGTGAGTCGGATGGTTGAGTCATTAGCTCCTGGTAAGATACCAGAAGGAAACCTTATCTTCTGTTGTCTTGCAGGGCAGATTTTTCAATCAGAAACTGGAGGTGGGACACTCAAATCAACTCTCTTACGCGGTGTAAACGATCAGAGTTTATCCTTGCCCTAACACATACGTCCAATCAATTTTGCTTTTTTCCCCTCCTGCTCCTAATTGTCCTCTATTCATATCAAGACAACTGGTTAGCGTAGACGCTTTTAACTTCCACACCCTTCGACGAGTGGGTTAGCAGGCTGCTCTGGCAATCACTCTCTCGAGCCTGGAACTAGATGTGTACCGCTTCTCATTCTTGGGTAATGCTGTGGGTCAGCGACTCTTTCTCTAAGCCCCTGGTGATGATGAAGTTTAATCTTGCGATCAGGCTAGCATGGGCACTGTACTGATCTCTAAAGCAGTGCAGAGCAGAGACTAGTTTTCGGTGAATGGTCACCCGTGTGCCGTCGGGCTTCAGTTAGAGTGTAGACGCAAACCAGAAAGACGTTTGTTTGTCATATATGCGTATGCTGCAATAATTAATAGTTCAGATGTCGTCAGTAATACTTTTTGTGATGTCCTCTTTGATCTTCTGGAACAATCTAAGCACTCGGACATGGTTGTGCTTGGTGGTGATATAACATCTCGGTTGTTTTACTCCAGAGGCGAAATGGCTGGATGGTATGTTAGGTGTCCGTGCGCGGCGCACTGACAATGACGATGAGCTGTTACGGTTATACGCATCTTACGGACTCCGTATATTGAGTTGCTGACTTCAGCACAAACGACGACAGTGCGTCACGGGAGACTACCCTGACCACCATCAGCTGTCAGTTAGAGGTTGTTCGTTTTAGACCAATCGTCTTGACTTTGACCGTACCATTATTCGTTCCCGCTTTGTTTTGTGGCTTGCTTAACAATCATCTGCTCGCAGACACAAAGTGCTTAGTTGAAAATGGAGCGAAGTAGGTATACGAGGCCTCTGTCAAACAGCACTGACTGTTAAACTGCCCAAATCACAGCGGTAGAATGATCCAAACGAACAATGAGGTGAAATCTCAACAGCTGTGCTGAACTATCGCGTAGAGGTCTGTTCCAGAAGGGCACTACATATACATCAGGAGTCGATTTCTGCTTATTCAATAGTACCTATGAACGAACGTCGATGAACCCCGTGACTGCGATTACGACAAGGACCGCCGCGAGCGAAAACGCAAACTTACGAAGAGTGTGCACAACAACCGTGAGACTTACTTGGCGAATAAGCTAAAGGGAGATAAGTGACGTTCTTATCATGAAATAGCTAAGTGCAGTTTTCCCTGATTCGTATTTGCAGTGACGGTGGATACACTTCTTGAGGTCATATGTGAAAAAGACGAGTCAGGAATTTACAGGTTTCCGCAGCAACTTGACAGATGAATTGAACACTTTAAGGAACAGTTCAACTGTTCTGAGCCATCATGTTAAGCCGTGAGTGATCGAGGTTATATGGTGAGTTATGACATTTCCGATGATCCCCCGTTGGAATCCGAAGTGGTCTCGGAGTTTAAAGTATCGCAACGTAGTAAAGCTTTTGGTCCGGATCACCTTTCTCCAGCTATTTTCAAAGATGGTGTTGGGATATTTTTGCCTGATCTGACCACATATAGGCGACTGAATAAGTGATTCATGACTAATACTTAACATGAGTAATCCTCATTTTCACTAAGGTCCCAGAACATCGTGTGACAATCACAGAGCTATTAATTTTGTCTCTGTCGCATCGGAAGTGTTCACAGATCTCATAGTGCGGCGGCGTCTAAAACACAGAGAACCAGATCAAAGCAGAACGTGCAGTTTTCCGACCTGCTTACGGATGTGTCGATCATATCTCCGCCTTGCAACAGACACTGTAGTGTTGGCACTTTTTTCTTAAGTCAATGGTCATGGGTGTTTCGGGCCTAAAAGCTGCTGTTGATTCGGTTGCCGGACATGCTTTGTGAAACTGTCTCTATCGCAGAGAAATCTCAGTGGTGTGGAGTATGTCAGTTTGTTAAAGTCGTTATATATGCGTTCTGAGTCCACAGTGTTCATTTATGAACAATTATCTTGAGTGTTCTTCATCTCATGAGCCGTTCAACATAGGTGTACGGTCTTCCCCTTCCTTTTCAGTCTTGTGATGGACGATATTCTAAAAGAAGCCGTCATATTATTTTGACCTCAAACGACGCTTGGCCTGCGAAGTGGTGTATTTCACGAAATCCCCTACGATTTATGTGAAGACATAACAAGTACACTCATTTGCATGGGTGAAGTGTATCCGTACACATGGAGCAACAGTGCATTGCCACTAATCGTGTTGACACGTTCCCATAGTGCATACACACGGTTCCAATAGTCGCTTCTGGCCCCTCATCTTCTTGGCTTCGGGACCTGGCCTTTAGTTCTTGAGTGTGCGCGCTATACTATTCACAAATGAAAGTGCACGCTGTAGACAGTCTTTCGAAACTCTGGGTGTAGGACTTTCGCCAGATAGTAGACCGACTGGTATTATTGAGTTCTGCAGAGTGCTTGCAAACTGTGCTAAATCGGTTAAATGGTGTAGCTCGTCTGTGTGATGTGCAATTTTTTGTTACTAGGTTGGATGGCCAGTGACCTTTTTGCTGTTGCAAGCGGGCCGCTTGAGTTTGTCAGCCGCTGCACCTATCTGGCTAGTGTCATGTCGTCGACTTGTATTGATACTGATGAGGTGTGCACGATGATAATGGAGGTATTCGCTCACCTTCCTCACTGTTGGTGTCGCAAGGAGGTATATTTCCCAGTTAAACACAGGGATCGCAGCGCGTATGTGTACTCGGTACACTCGGCCCCTTCGTGTAGATGTACGTAGACTACGTATTCGATCACTGTTGTCTTCCTCAGTTAACCTGCGTCAGATGGGTTGACTATGAGCACCGGGACAGTCCGTCGGCGCGTATTTTTGAAGGGTTTTAGATTCATGACCGATGCCCGAGCTAATGAATATGCAGTATTCGGTGGTTCATTCACATGCTTTTTACTTTAACGAAGCGTGTGTCGCACTGCACGTCGTTCAGTGTGATGCTGACGGTTGAAAGGAACCACGATATAGCCAGATTCCGACGCGGTCGTGGGCTTTGAAAGTTCACCGTATAATCTGACAGGTGCCGTAAACCCGGTTATGGAGTTGACGGCCATCCACATCGCTAGTTGGAAATGCTGAAGCGGCAACGTGACACAGTCAGTGGCGAGGCGATGTCGACATCGTTGGTTTTTCTATTCCTCTCGAAGCCACTTTTTTCTGTTATTCTGTTACTCTGTGCACTACTTTCAGGGCCAGCAGCATTCCGTGCCACATAACACATACGCACAGTTCGAGGCTGTACATGTTTATGATGTTTTTCAGGCAGAATGTCACTCATAATAGTGTACACAACACGTTTAGAAGGGATATCCTCAGTAAGCTGAAATACAAACTGATCACCGATCGCGAAGTTTAACTCGCTAAGAAAGTTGATAAAATGGAAACTGTTTATGCTTTAGAGAACACTTGTTGACTCATTAAATGTATCCGCACTACTTGCCCAGGGTCTCTATCTATCTATCGTTGAAATTATCAGGGTCTGTATCTGTTACTGTACAAGCATCCATAATGTGTCAAGAAGAATTAGTCGTCAGATAAATCACTGGCTTCTTGTTTCCACTATTACCACTACCAGTTTTCAGTGTGATAGCCTAATCGATAGGTTTAGAACTAGTTACCATTGTTGAGGTCCGCTATTATATTTCGGATGTCAAACGCAATTGTGCAGCTGATCCAAATAACGTTATGTCTGCACATTTCAAAGAAAAGTGGGAAGCATTAGGAGCAGTCTGGACCCAGTTGTTTTGACGTCTGTGTACGGCGCAAAATATCCCTTCATGCTTTGGTCACCCGACAGAATTTCCTCCTGAATGAGAATGCGTCGATCAGATTTTAATCCTACCAGATTATTCAGCAGCGTCATACATACCGCTGACTAACAATTGCCGTCTTCTTTTAAATACTTTAAAAGTTTGCCCTTCCCAGTGGATTTATCTACAATTTTAAAATCGTTTAAACCTAGAGGTCACCGAATGAACGTATGGACTTCCGGTGACTTATTTCCATACTTCAGCTCGGGTTGAAATCTACGGTCAACTCTCTGACAGTTTCAGCAGCAAGAGCAGCGCATGTCAAGGTTGTCCACTTTCACCACTGTTCGATTTTGTCATCTGCGACATAATGAAGGACCGTCTGTCGCACGCACAAATTACCGGTATGGATCTCCTATCTGATGGGCGACTGGGTGATCTTGGCTATGTTGACGACTAGGTGTTGATTGACAATGATCAAGCAGCACAAACAATGCCAAATGCTATCTTACTGTCCAATAAATATTTTGGAATGCGATTTGCAAGACCGATGTCATTACGTGGCTTTTGTGTTGGTCAGTAAAGTTGTAGGGGCTGTTGACCGGTCCGTGTGTCTGGTTAGTTCTGTCATAGGCGACAGAGATATAAGGAATAAAATAGAAGCTTGTATCTTCAAGGCCGTGATGATATTCACAATTGTAGAACATTTATTGTAACGGGCAGGCATCTCTTAAGGCCGACTATATGATGTGTCTAAGAGAGTTGTGATGATTTATGGCTCCGAAACGTAATCGCCCAATTTAAAGGACGTGGATAGTTTCCAGGTATTTTGCTGTCAACAAGTAGCGATGGAGTTAGAGGCAGATATGGGGTAATGAGTGTCAGATGAGTTCATGCACCCGATCTTCAGGTACACGTAGACCTAGGTGGTTTAGCCGTATGCTGAGGACGTCGGCTAGCCATCTGTCACACCGAACGCATGTGCCGATGACATGACCAATTAGCGTAAGTTGTGAGGTGTACAGGTGATGACTTGAGGTAATGGTGTCGGTTATCAAAGGATTAGCCGCTGTCGATCGGCTGCTGATGTTAGCTGGAAAGGCGGCCACTAAAACTGCGGCGTGAATATTATCCTTATTCGACTGCAGAGTAATTGTGGTTGCTCACACTAGGTGGTGGAAGCTGCATGGAATTTGTCTTGTTGGTGGTGGTTTATTTTCAATCGTGGTTCATTTGTTTGTTTGTGGGATGTAGTCCTGTATTAACTGTTTGTATTTAGATGTCTTTTTAATAACCATTTATCTTCCGTTTCTTTTGCTTTCTGGTTAGGGTATGTTGTTCCGTCCGTGATTACGTGATAACTGACTGCAGTTGTGAACCACTGACTTATCGTTGTCTATGATAATGATGTTGACATCCGACCCCCTGCTACTTATGTCCTGCGGTAACGTGTGTTGTTCTGCTACAGCTCAAGCCTGCCTTTGAATTTTTTCAACCGGGATAGTTGGGTAAATGCCCGACACCCCTAGGTTAAGCTAAATCATAACCTTTGCCGGATACTGGATGTTTTTGGGTTGTGGTGTTGTGGCTTCCGTTACTTTGTCTGTTTCTATGTGTCTGTCGTTCTTATCTAATTTTGCCTCCATCATTTAGTTCACGGTTCCGTCAGGATCGACGATCACTATAGTAACTCTCCGCTGGTCCGGACCAATGTTGACAATGTGTATACATTCGGTCGCATAACTCTGTATAGTTTTGTGTAAACTTCCGTATAGCACTCTTACTACCTTGTATATATTATCATATGTTACTGTCTTCGACAAGAAGCACTTTCCAGAAAACAAAGACGTCTATTTGACTGTGTTACTTTTTTGGGAGGACATTTTAGTCCCATGGAATCCCGTCGATGTGTGCGCAATGCTGTTTGTGGGACAAGCTAATTTCGCAAGGGTCGTCAAAATCTACATGCATTTCTAATTAACACTAGTCCTAACCTGTCCAATTATTACGGACTTTTAAAACGGAGTGCTTTATTAGGTGACTGTCACTTGCAACTCTGTGTAATGTTTACACAATCGTCGCTATGCTAGAAGAGCCGCTCAGACCGCAGGACAGAATATACAATAAAATCGGTTTTGCGCCATCTTGTCTTAGCTGGCGTGTATCACGACTAATTACTGTTGACGGACGTGTTGTCATTGCTGTCTAGACCTAATTAAGAACCGGATTGCGGTCATCCAAACCCATGAACCCTCCCTCATTAGAACACTTTCATGACCACCATTTTATCTAGTCTAAGTACCAGGCCAAGAAATACAGTGTAAGGGAACATATATTATTGCTGGGAATTTTGTTGTTATTTCATTATTTCATGAATGTTCAAGCATTCGATCGGTCAAGATTTCTTTTTGTATCTTAGGTGAGTTACCTTTAACCCATATTGCACCTATGTTACTTTAGTGAATAATTCCAGTTGCCTTGCTTTTGAAACGCAATATTTGATAGCCTGTGGGCGTTGTGGTCGCGGCTGGCTTTTTCCAACCAGAGAATATTTTCCATCCTGTTGAGAGAAACTGTTTTGAAGAGTGGCTTATTCTCCACGCTTTAAGGTACCGACTTCCCTAAAATTCTTTGATATAAGATCTGAAAGTAAGTATTCTGTATGCCCACCTTTTTAAACTGAGTGGAAGTAGTGTCAATGCCAAGTCGACAGCGTGAGAAGCGGGTGACCATGGCAGATTTAAATGGTCCTTGTTGAATTACTGAGCAACATTGTCGCATTTAAAATGGTAAATTGCGTTTGCTGATTATAACCGAGATGAATTACACTCTGTGTATATTGGGTACAGAAGGTACCATGGCTCTGACTGCTTTTTATCTCGACAACAGTCGACGTAATGAAAAGTTAATATAGAAGTCTAAGTAAGAGACATCAGCTGTTTATAAAATCAGCATTACTTGTGGTTTGAAGATCTAGTATCGAAGGGACATTTTCCTGCAAACTAATTTAAGTCCGAAAGATGGGGTTTTGTACATTAACTTGAAATTTAATCATTTTATGTTGTTTTGATAAAAATCCGAATGAGCGCTTTCTTTTCTAAGTCACTGTTTCGTCTACCTGACGAAGAATTAAAAATGGTTTTCGTCATCTTCACCTTCTCTTGTACTGCGTTTTATCTTTGAGATGTCTTGTTTTTACAGTGCGTTGTGCAATCAGGCCTTCGTTTCCCACCGAGAGAAAAGTGGTATTCTATCGGTTTCATCACATCATAACACTTCTCTTCATTTCGAACGAGGTTTTTGACTTGCACATAACGGTATAATAATCCAGTTTTGTTGTAATTGAAAATGTTCGTGAGTCCGTAGGCGTCATAAACTTTGGACTCAGTAACCACTGACCAACGATTCCATCCGTTCTGGTGAGTCGCCGTGTATGTTTGTACAGCACATCATTTCGCCGGTGGAATTTAAACAGCCATCCGTTACCGAATAAATACTGTGCACTCAAGTCCAGCCGCTATTTCATTTGCAGAGTTTTGTTATTGAGGTTGGTAGATTTCTCCGATGGGCTAATGCAGATGACTGATAGACATGTTTCAGGATAGTTGTATGATGTACACTACTTGTTCTCTGTTGTCATGAAAATTTCATTTCCTTCTTCTGTATTATTTCCCAAACCTGAAAATGACTAACATCAATTACCAAGGCAGTATGACGTCAGAACCTGCCGTCTTTTCTCATTAGAAACATCTCCATCTTACGGCTGGAGAAAACGAACGGCTTCTTCGCAGAACCATGATGCACACTATGATTGTGCTAGTACACTTATGAAAGTACATACTATTACCTATTATTAACCTACACAGATCGTATGAGCGGCTGTGTGTAGTTCGTTCGGTGGTCAATAAGTAAACTAGACCTAACGGCCTTACTTTTTTTCTCAATCCTGAATACAGTATTTCAGGCCCCTCTGTAAAAGTTTTCGTGTTTGATTCTGAGTAGTTCGTTCCTTTATAGAAGATACCCAGTAGAAAAGTTCATCGCTTGTAAAAACGTTCATTTTGCAAGATTGTCTGTTCTTGTGCGTCTTATTTTTGATAGGGACCACTGTACGTGCTATGGTGAACAATTAACTCATAGCCTCTTGTGTCTGCACTTTATATCGGACTTGTTTCTTTATAATTAAATGTTTCGATGATAGCATTGTGAATTGAAAAGCGTTTCTACTTGCAACCAACTGTCAACCTTTTTCATTCGGTTTAACACTCACACTACTGCTATTAGTTTGTCTCGTTTTAAGATAAATTCTTATTTTGAGACTGACACTGTTTTGAGATTCATTGAGACTCATTGTTCACCAGTTTTATCGCGCCGGTTATTTTTCCTCAGTCAAACTGAAATCTGTCCCAATAATCTGAATGGATTTTAGAACAGAAATTATTTCGATTTTGCTGGCACTGCTGCACACTGAATACGACAGATACTCTGTACTAGAGGAGCAGAGTATTCAGTTTCGACCATGGGTACATATAGCTACGCTCGTTATCTGCAAAATGTTCGCACACATGAACGATCTGCAATACTCTGTGCCCTTACTCAATGGAACAATTTTAGATTTAAAATTTTTGTCAAAGTACACTACACTGTACAGTGAACTTGTGATTGGTTCCTAAGACCCATACTTACATTAAACAGCGTTTAGTTCGCAGTTTTTCTGTTAACTTATGATGTATGACAGAATGCGAGGAATCCTTCTACACACTGTATGTGTGCCGTCGTTAGTTAACAATCGGGCGTGTTTCCTGCACTGCCTGGCATTGATCCGTGAATACTTTACCTGATATTGCCTTTCATGCATGCCTTATTAGCTTTGCCTTCGTGAGTGTTAATCAAATCTTAAGCATTGTGGATACAATACTTTGGATAGACCATAATCAGCAAAAAGTTGTCAGTATCGTGTCATCCTGGTGCAGATGTATCACGTGAAGCCACATTCAAACTGGCCTTCACGCTGGCTAAATTTTTGTCTTGCGTGTCTAAGTGTGTTTGCATGAAGCATTTGTGTCTCTTCAAAGGAAAAACTCAAAAGCGTTCTAAATTAATTCAGTTGATTGGTGTGAACGCTGTCGTTCGACCGAGTTTTCTGTAAAGAGTAGGCAGCTAATGAAACAATGCAGTAAAAGTCGCACAAAAGTCACCTTGTGTATACCGTTCAGCTCTCAGTTGTTACCACTTTGTTTAGTTTTTAGGTGTTGACATCTAGTTGCTGGTAATTTGAGGTTGGTGTTAGGAGCTTAACGGGTTAGTCTCATTTTCCCTGCCGTTTGATTTTTAAACTATGTTTCTTCATGACCGCTTGACAACTGACCATCCTTTTCAACCTGTCTTGTGTAGCAGCCAGTGATGACATTGGTGATCTCACAGATGAAATCCAGAAGCGACCTTCCAACTTTTATGTAAAAATAAACGTTTCAGTTATTTAAATTTTATCCATAAGCGCTTGGCGACTTCAGCTTCCTTGGTGACCCTGACCTGAACACTCATTTTGTCGATGATCACTGTCAGTATTGTCCATTCATACGTTGTTATCGATAAGTATAGTAATGATGTGAGGGTTATAACAGTTTATTTTCAAACTTAGGTTTCCCTCGATTCCCTGCACTCAGTCGATTTTCATGAACAGCACTAACATTTAGTTGTTTTCTATTCGGGCAGGCTACTTAAATTACATATATTCAGCAGTTTTAAGTAATGGAAGGTATTAAATAGCATGGACCTCATCACCTGAATCTCAGATAAGCTTGACTCTGTCGTTGATTTGGATTTATTGCACTTTTCCCTCTAGAATCCTCCCGATTGGACTGAAATTCTTACTTACTTTCGTGGTTCGGAATTACAAAATTATTTCACGAAAGTTTTGGAGGATAACTTGAAGGCGGTGATCAAACCTCAATATGTTGACCAGATCCCGAAGATAGTTTCCGGAGGAGTAAAGGCCTTGTTGGATCGAAAAGATGATCGCGGGAATCAGGAGCATATACTGGACATGCTTGACTTGCAAGTCGTAACGGAGCGAATGATCAGTGAGCTGTCCGGTGGAGAACTGCAACGTTTTGCCTGTGCAATGGTTTGTGTACAGAAGGCTGATATTTATATGTTTGATGAACCCAGTTCATACCTGGACGTAAAACAACGTTTGAAGACTGCCATTGCGATCCGTGAGCTGTTGGAGGTGAAATTATTCTAATATTTTGTATATATCAATGTTATTTGTAGGATACTAACTTTGTTATCGTGGTAGAACATGATCTCTCAGTTCTGGACTACCTATCAGATTTCATCTGCTGTTTATATGGAGTACCAGGAGCCTACGGCGTTGTCACCATGCCCTTCTCCGTACGTGAGGGCATCAATATTTTTTTGGACGGTATGATCCCGACGGAAAATATGCGTTTTCGTGAGACTCCTCTTGTGTTCAAGGCAAGTCTTCATTGCAGTTCATATTTATTTCTACGGCCCCCACTCAGATCATAAGGGCCGTTTATGTTTTACTACTCTGTGTATTAATTAGATAATGAAAAGCTTCTTTCCGTCTCAATTTTGGTGGTTTTTGAAGGAATTTAGCTCATTTTGTTGTTACATACCATTTTCTTGTCGACTTGTTGCTCGATTGCACCCCAGAGTTCTGACAATGTTTTTCCCGCAACGCAGTTTTTCTTTTTGTGTCGAGTGATTCTAGATCGTTCTGTCGGATTGAGCTCCGATTACCTTATGGGTTGTCAAAACGGTTGTATCAGACGAAACCAGTGGGCTGCGTCGTTGTCCAGAAGTGTTCGGCCATGCGTCCTATTAATACTAGGTTTCGTTTCAGGATAACAGCACACTGCGAAGCGTTTACCGTCCACTCTACCCTGTGAACTTAACTATGCGTTCGTTCATCTGTCTTTTTCTCCCTCTAGTACTCTATGCCACATAAAACGTCGTGTTGTCCCATCCAAACTTGCTCATCTGATCCGTTTGTTCATGATTGGTCATTTAAGAGCGTTTCTTTTAAGTCTGTGAAGGAGTGTTGGACAGTCCTGACAGTTCATATAAACTGTTGTTAAACCTTGTCAATAAATTTTGACAGCCACTCGCTGCCAAACAACCTCGTAACTTCCCGTGGAATTAAATTGCCGGTGTTTCTAGCATGCCTACATGTTTATCAATGCGGTACATTGCATATATCTGCATGTTACAGCGCTTTCCGCTGACCCTAACTGCGATTAACGGATGTGGGTAACTTTTTTTCCTCACTTGGTCTCCCGTATCCATGGGTCTGGTTAGTAGTCAGATTTTTCCCTATAGCTGCTATTTGTGGGTGACGTAGGTCCATTCACGGCCGGTAGTCCCATTGAAACACGTGCCGATTTTTGAATCGCTCGCTAAGACTCCGCTGTTTTGTTATTGGCTTTTATTGGCGACGCGTATACGGATTACAACAGTTGGGTCTCGATAAACCGATTACGCCCACGGTAAATCGTCTATATTACACCGGATTAAAATCCAATTGATAGGAAACCGTAATGTTTCTAGTGAGTGGTTTTGTTTGTGACAGAATCAAGAATTTAGGTCTTCATTCAAAGTAAACATCAAAACACTTGGCTCTGTGATGTTCAAAATACCGTCTCCAACGGTGAACCGGATGCATTCACATAAACTGTTTTGAATGAATGGGAACGGAAGAACTCCTTCAATAGACCAGACAACCTCATGTTACAATAATCTGCCCCGTCAGGCTATTGAGACGAAGAGTTCCGAAGCAAAAGGAGTAAACATTCCCAAGGGGTTGCTACTGTGATGGTCTATGGCAGCGTGACTGGTGGTCAAGAAATACCGACATCCCACGTCCTTCCGAGTTGTAAAAGTTGCAAGTTTGCAAATTCTTCATTGTCACTGGAAGAGCACCTAGATGTTCACCAGTATTTTTACGAAGCATTTCACATCTGTCATTCACCAACCGATGCTGCAAATCAGAAAGAATTGTTCACCCTTTTGGTAGCACCGCTTCTCATCGCGTTTCTTCTGTGTTGGAACGTATTTTTGGAATACCTACCACCGAATGCTATTGGATTAACTCAGCCTGTTGATTAGTCGGTCATTCAAATGCAACTTTCGACGGCTGCTATTGAAGTTTATTTCGATGAGAGCCGACAAACAGTGCGTCGCAGAATGAACACAAAACGTACTTTTGCCATGGCCAATAAGGTTAATCGTGCGTTCATGATATAAAGTTAGCCGTGACACAAATTTTTGCTTTCCAGAAACCAAGTTTGGGAGTGGCATCCGACTTGCGGAATCACAGTTTCGGTTTAGTTGATTCAGTGGACGAATGGAAAGAATTCGCCATGAAAGACAATAACCTGATTACCGCGAGGTGGAGTAGACATTTCTGGTGTGTTGTTTTATGTTGTTCTATCATTTGTTTAGGGATTATGAAGTGGACGGATAATCAACCAGGTACGGCATGGTATAAGGCTTAGAATGACCTGAAGAAGGTGGTACTGAAGGATTTCGTCCTTGAATTTCATCACTGTGCTCGACTTGTTGGAACTGTGTGTATGGAAAAATCCTGATTTTGTTACTGTAACTAATGATCATTTGTTGAATTACCAAGTAATACTGTTTGACTATTCGTGAAACAGTGAAAAAACAATCGCGCGTATTCGATTTCGGGATGTAAGTTTGGTTGTATTTTCATTTCTTTCGTGGTCTTTAATCAACTTGAGCTATTCTGAACTGCTCAACGTTTCGTTTAACAGTCAACAGGTTATGCCGTGCCCATAAATCGATGTCTAGTAATTCGCCGTTCATGTTACATCTGCCAACGAGATGAGCCCACCTTCATGAGTTAACGGGGGTTAATTTGATACTTTTTGGGTGCGTCGTCGTTCGTATGGTCAGTTATCTTCGGGAAAAGCTGCTTGCATTCACCTACCAAAGGCTAGTTTCGCCCTGTTGCTGATTCACTTTAAAGTGAGCTCGGTAGACTTCATACTACTTAGTCCTTGTCTGTTAGCTGAGTGACATGGTTAACACGGCACATATTTAGCATCCAGTAGATGAAGTGCACTCAAACTCCTCAAAAATAACCATTCTTGAACCGTAAGATGGTAACTACCTGTCAAAGATGGCTGCTAGAATAGAACACGAATGATATAAAGCGTTGCGCTTTTACAAAAGTATATGTGGACAGATAGCATAAGGATGTGCTGTTTATCGAACATTTTATTTCTGTAAGCGAAGGTTAATATAACATTTTATTTTTCAGTACTGTTGTCACATATACTCTCACAGGAACAGTTATCAAATTGATCCATTTTCATGATAATACCTTACTAACTGGTTACTGTATTATCGGCGATTTCAGAGGCTTACAGTGACATTCTTTCTCTCTTTTCCTCATCGTTTCCCTTGATTACAAAAGTGTTTCCGAATAAACATGTCGTTTAAGCGCACGAATATATCAAAAAAACGTATCAGCCTATTGTTCGCGTCCCATTTGCGAGTAGACCCTACTGAGAACTGTCCGATAGATTTGGCACAAAAGAGGCGTATCCGACTACTGTGAGCTTTCTGTATTCATGTTCGCTGTTGTAAAGGGACTGATATGGGACTGTCTACAACATTCACCTGGTGTCTGCGTAGATCGGAGTGACGAAAGGCCAAATGGTCTTCACTATGCTGGAAGGTGGTGTTTTCCTTTCACAGTTTTCAAGCGATTCAAAAAGCGTTTTGCCAAGTATCTCAAGGTCCGCCTTTCATTTCCAGAGTGTTGCTGCTTGAATATATCAATCACGTATGGAATGAAATTATTGAGGTCTTTGCGTGGATGACGTGGTGCGCTCTCAACGGTGAACGTATGCAAACAGAAAAGGGGGCTCATTATACCTAAGCATTTCGGTGTTTCTGACAATTTAAATTATTTTAGACAACATAGACATCTCTGATCCTTTGAGGATGTGTACATCGGGTGGCTGTAACAACATTATCACTGCACGACTGCGAATGTTTACATTCAAAATGAAGGATGTAAACCGTTTTCAAGTATTCAACCATCATTGTCTGCATTTATTCTCACACATCAGGTGGCACCATCCCACATCGTGTTTATAACCAGCAGTCACGAGGCCCCCGACCGGGCTGACGATACCTACCCACAATACTCGATCAAATAGTCACGGCGTTCTCGTCTCTTCATCAAGCCGTTGATTGACTACTCTGCTTGGACTTACATGCTTTTACCGTGTGCTAAGGTCGGTCAACTGCTCTTTTACGCCTCCGAGTATTCCTTTCTGATGTTAGCGGTGATTTCAGCTATTCGAGGCTAGAGGCCCAAGTCACCCTGATCTAGTCAGTTTGTCTATTTCTGTATCTAGCGGGCTTCCGTTGACCTGAAAGTCATTTATTAAAAACAGGATGTTGCACAGCTCGTGCGAATCACGACAAGTATTAGGAACAGAGTAAATTACTTATCTAACATTGTTTTGAGTAAGTGGTAGTCTAATAACACTTTGCAGTGGTCCCTAGGAGACCAAACAACAACCTCAACTAGAAGACCGTCCCAGTGATTTATAACCTTGTAAGAGAACTGTTGCCTAAGGAACGTCCGAGGTCGAAACGTTTAGAACTTCTGTTTGTCACTTTTTCAGTTAGAATCAGTGACTGAGGTAAAGTATTGTCACACAAGTCCTACGCTAAGGAAACGGTGTGTAGGGATTTAATTATCGCGGGTTCTTTGAAACTGAAACAGATAGAGGTCAAGAAACCCGTAGAGGAAACACCGCACACCAATAGTCATTCAAGTGGCTACTCGTTGGCCACCTTCAATGACGAGTATGTCTCCAAACCTGTATACACGACCTGATTAGCATACTCAAACAGTGGTCTTATACAGACTTCGTAAAACGTTTGTAAATCATGTCTGTCTGTGCGGGGAAGGACTGTTTTTATCAAATTCCTTTTTGGAAGTCATCCGGCTATTATAGGAGAACGGTAATCTAGACGACAGCCAAATCTTTGTATATGATGTATCACGAATGGGTTCCTGGAGTGACGTATGTGCGCATTTGCTGTCGTTCGAAGGAAGACTCCACTCATTTAACCAGCACTCAGCGTTGTCAAGATCAAACTGTAATACATTGGGTTCACAAGCATTCCGGATTTTCAAGTCGTCAGCATGATGGAAGGCGTTGCTGGAAATAAGATCGAGACCATTTTTGATACATACCAGAAATAACGGTGAATCAAGCACGGATCCTCGAGTGGAAGAGGTGGTGAAGGATCTGATCGGGTTTGTACTCAATGGAAAGGGTGATCCAACATAGAATCTCCTCTTGGATATTATAAGCCTTCAGTTTATGTACAAAAGAAACATGTAGGACATGATCGAAAATTTTGGTGGAATCAAACAAGATCGTATCGGAGGTGTAGTCATTGTTTTTAGCCTCTCTCCGGCTACCGGTGAAAAATAGTATATTGGTTGCACGTGATCTGTCAGGAACGAAGCCATGCTAAGTAGAGGAGAGAAGGTAGTTTGAGAGGAAGTGCTTAGGGATGGCGCGTTTTAATAAACGCCCTGTTATCTTTCTTGGTGTGTTAGGGAGGCTAATCGGTCAATAGCTTGCAAGAGAATGTTAATCGCCTGCCTTGAACATAGGCGTGACAGTGGCCTCTTTTCATGCCTCCAGAAGAAATCAATCTCAGGCCGAGTTGGATAAAAAAAACCTCATTCAGCAAAATGAAGACAGTTATCGGTGAATTTGGCGGTGTATTTCACGCTGTTCTCCCAAGCTGCCCATTTACATTCTGAGTCTTTGGTCAAATACATAAGGGGGTTATAGTTATTCGAGTTCAATGGTGTTAGCGTTGTTGTGTTTGAATTGTCTTCAGTTAAAACGTACATTAAGATGAAGGGGGTATAACCCTCTCTTGAATGTCGTTTTGCTTTTACTCAGGCTTTTTGAAAGGATTGTGCACGCCGAATGGTTAATTTTGTACGTCGGGGTTTTAGGAACTGATTTGAATCGCATTTCCACCTTTCATCAGAAATCTGTTTCTTTCGTGGTCATACAAAAGTTGAACATCGTTTTTAATTGCTGTTGTCTATGTCTGACTTGCTTTTCTTGTATATTTCGTTCAAAGCGCTTTAAAGGACTAACTTTGACAAACTGAGATTTCGACCTGTCTAGGAAGTCCTAATCGCGGGGTTATCGATTGGAGTTGACAGACAGTAACTGTGTCTCCTCCCGAGGCAATCGGGCAACCTGATCACTACTCACAAGCGAAGGTGGTTCAGCGTTCACATATGATAATTCGGTCCTGCCTAACGTGATCTCAATGGCGCAGTGGTAAACACGGTTGCCTCATGAACAGTGTGACCGTGGTTCTAGTCCCGACAGTGACGAGGATGTGCACTACTGACGAGCTCTAATCAGAGCGAAACTTGAGTCTAGTACTTCTTTTCGAAATGGGCCGACTGGAAAGTCTATGGGAATGCGACAGCTGCAATCAGTTATGGGTGATGTTCAACTTAAAATTAACTAAATCCCCGACTACTCATCAGTAAGACCGATGGTTGATCGTCTACGCCATATCCAACGTTAAATATATAGTCAACCTGGAGTAGATTAGCTTTATCTAAATCAGTCGGAATGCTTCCCGGCAAAGAGTGGTGTTTCCCAGACGCTCAGAATAACTGCCTATCAATCACGGTTCAAAGCTGTCTTCTTAAATTACAGCATTCTTCTCTCGATTTACGTACTGGACAGACTATAGTATAAGGTTAGTGATTGATATCACCCTGATGAGCACGATCGTGATTGTTGAGAATAGTGACACTTTTTTCCATTTTATCACCTTCTGGTGTGTAGTACGCACTTGATAAAATGCAGGAAAATTTGCCAGGTCATGACTCGTATGCTCTGATGTTTTTCGACTGTTCTGTCAAATAATGATGTAGTTAGTAGCTCGAGTTGAGGGTTTCAGCGCTCGGTTGTTCTTCAAGCTGGGCGTTTAGATTGTAAATCTTTCATCGCTAAGAGAAGTGGCGTCTTCGGTGCGCAAGAGAAGGAGTGTATGGGATTAAGTGTTGCATTAGCTGAAGTTCAATGTATGTCCATATACTTTAGTAGAATGACCTTTTGACCTGAAATCTGATTGCTGTATTCATCGTTAGTCCCTTCTTGAGATCTGTTTGGCAACATCTTTTTATCATTATCTGACTTTTTGACCCCACATCTGATTGGTTGCTTATCGCGGTTTTTAAACTCCCGCATGATCGATTGTCTGTTGTTTATCTTTGACCGTTGAGTTGATTCGTGAATATTCATTCGTATAGTTACGGGTTGGTGTTTGGTCGTGGCCTCGTTCGCGCCTACTCATTTCAGACTTGAACGTCATGGATTTTTGTTTCGGACGAATACCTGATAGAGTTACTGTTCTTTTTTCCTTCTGAAATCTATGATACTACGATGCACTTCTGTTCTTCTAAACAGAGTTCGGATGCAGATCCGTTTGCAACAATCGGGGTAGTTGTGACGAAAGTTAGAGTTGGTCCACGTGTGCTTTTTTTTAAACTGAGGTCTCCAGTGTTCCGTCATGTTCCTGACTGGGTGGAACGTCCAGGAAAGACGACTCGCTGTTGCTTTTTATAATCCTGGTGAACTTGAGGTGGCTGAAAGTGGTGTTGAGTCGTTTTTATGTTTATTCTCCCATCTCGAAGTTCTTGAGCATTGTGAATGTATCTACAGTTTTTGGATTAATCTTCGACACCTTGATGTTCCCTATCATTCGCATGCAGCGGTAAACCCAAATATGCGAGACCTCATTCAAGTTCCTTCTGGCTGTTTTTAGGTTCTTGTCACTAAACTTGAAGTGTGTAGATGCGCATGTGACCCGGTCGAAGTTCAAATCTAGCAGTTGGCAACCCGTAAGCCTAAAGGTTAAAAGTTTAGAAGACAGACAAAATTCTGCCAATAAAATTTCAGATCAAATGGTGAACGGAAAAGATAAGTAGCCAATCAGATTTCGGATCAGAAGGTCATCCGACTTAACAGACTCTTTGACCGCAAGTAAATGCAATGCAAAGTCCTATGTGCTGAAACTCTTTCGCACTGATGATGTCATGCTTATTGGTCAACTTAACACCGATAAATGGGCTCATGTGGCACTTTTTAAACTTTCGTATACTTTTCGGTGAATGTTTTCGGCGGTTGATATTGTAGGTTAGTTCTCAAAAGGACTATTGGTCATTATTTTATGCATCGTTTATACACGTGTTGAGAAACCGAATGACCCTCAAATTTGTCGGCTGATGTGACATTCTTCAGATTTTTTCCCTTCAGAATTTAACGCCTGTTTCTAAGTACAAGGAATTCCTGTCAATTTCATTGAAGTCGTGTCAGTCGTCTTTGCATTTCTTTGCTAACCAATCATGTTTAAACGTAGTTTTAATCGCCGGGAGCTATTCCGATTTAGAATTTGAATCAGGAACAACGAATGTGAGGTCTTCACATAGGTTTCACACGTTTATCTTTCTCTCACACACACTAGTATGTCCATGAGGTGTAAAGATCTGACGATAGACTTTCCATGTTAGGCTATAAATCTATTCCTAGGCACTGGTTGTAAATAGATAGCTAAACTGTGAGGAAAACTGGTATCTTTGCGAAATTAAGTTTAGGCTAGTCTCCTGTTCAAACTCGTGTTACGACTTCTAGTTACGGAAGACGATCTATGAGAAGAGCTGAACATTCTCTGTATTGCCTTTACGACATCTGTAGGTTTCACTTCAGGTCCCTTACTTCTGTCCAAACCCTGAAGCAAACTTCAGGTTGCCGAAATGAGGATCTAACGCCCTTGTTAAGTGACCTTATTGAATTGGTGTTACTGCGTCAACCGCATTCATCCCACTGACATTTAAATACACGTGTAATTTAGTGTAAGATTGAACCAAATAATACGTTTGATTTTCGCCGTTCGGATTTTTGTGAAAGTGTACTGCACACAGAGTGGTGAGCGTTAGAATGGAAACACTGGTCAATGCTTTTTGATTAAATATGTCTGAACTCACGTTGCCAGCCCAACTAGGATGTCTCAGCATTTTTGGGAATATAGAAGTTAAATTCACCTTGAGATACCTCTGATGCACTTTGTTGTTATTCGCTGTTATTCTGTTGAGAGGCTCCTTGGTAGCTTGTCAGTTCAACTCCGTTATACAATTACCTCTCTTGTTTGATATGAAATACAGGTTTCAGAAAACGCGAATGAAGAGGAAGTGAAACGACATGCTCGATATGACTATCCTCGTATGACCAAAGTTTTGGGCAACTTCGATCTGACTGTGGAACCCGGGTCTTTCACAGACTCAGAGATCGTCGTCATGCTTGGTGAGAATGGAACCGGTAAGACCACTTTCATTCGAATGCTAGCCGGTAGTCTGAAACCGGACAATGACTCCAAACTCCCTGTGATGCACGTCTCATACAAACCGCAGAAGATCAGCCCGAAATCAGAAAAAACTGTTCAGAATTTGTTATTGGAAAAAATACGCGATTCCTTCACTCATCCGCAATTTTCAACGGACGTCCTGAAGCCTCTGCAGATGGAGCGATTATATGACCAACAGGTGGGTTTTCGTGACTTGACAGTTCTGCTTTTCAGTTTACCAAAATCCGAAGTGGCCTTAGACTTCAAATGTTTTTGACCGTTTGTTAGCCCGTAATTGGTGATGATACCGTTTTCCTTGTTAAGGCGGTTGGTCCAGTTCTAAAGCCTGGAATTCTTTTGGTATCCTGTGTTTTACATGTGCTACTGATAGATTGTTTAGTAGCAAAATCACAGAATTAATTTTCAAGAGGTTAGCTGCTTTTGTTTTAACCCTCGCAAATCTACATTTGAATAACTTAGCGTACAACGCTGCGTATTGGTGTGTGATATAATTTCAGTAATGTAATTGCATTCATGCAAATGAACACTGGCAATCCAGTCTGTGAATATGAAGATTCATAATTCAAAGACTGAATAGGTTGTGAGAATGACATCTGAAGGCGAAAAACGAAATGGCGTTGCTTCCGTCCTGGCATTCGTTAGTTTGGTTGTAACTTTGGTCTCATTGTCTAAGAATATCTTCCGTATGCTATCCAGTCTCAGGAGGGCACAAGGCACCGTTTTAAGGGGTTTTGCATGAGACCAAGAATACCCACCCTACAATCCCCACACGTTCAATGCGAACGCTAATTAGTGACGGCTGACATTTTGTCCGCAGGCTCAGTTCGTTTATGAATAAGATTGACAGGAGTGAGCAGGCAGGGTTGATTGTTGTGCAAATAGGGATGATACACTGGTTTAAAAGGTTGACAAATAATGGAGTAACCTCTGTTCCAATAACCTACATTTATGGGATTCTCAATAGACGTTCATGTGTTCTTCTAAGCACCAGACTAATTGCAGCCGGGTTTTAGCATCATAACGGTGATTAACTACCCAAACAAACACTTGCTAATCTAGATGATTATTGCAATGTCGTTCTTCACTTTGTCCTGGGCTCCTTGCTTTCAACGAGAACTCGCCTAACTCCATTCGCATCTCCTTTTTGTTAAACAACCTTCCAGTTTAACCGTTTGTTTACTCGACGTTTCGAGTCGAGTCGTTTTAGTTCGTAACATTGTTCCTATTATTATTGTGACCAAGCTACATTTTTCTCATACGTTTTCTTTACTTCTAATGCAGGTCATGAATCTGTCTGGTGGTGAACTGCAACGCCTGGCCATCACTTTATGCTTAGGCCAACCGGCCGATGTCTATTTGATCGATGAGCCTTCTGCCTATTTAGACTCCGAGCAACGTTTGCATGCAGCTCGTGTGATTAAACGTTTTGTGTTGCATGCGAAAAAGACCGCGTTCGTGGTTGAGCACGATTTCATAATGGCGACCTATCTAGCCGATCGTGTAATTGTTTTCACCGGCAAGCCAGGTGTTCGAGCCACAGCCACTACGTGAGTTGAAAAGGAAGATGGGTTTGCTGCAATGATTTGTATGGCTTTTCTGTGTTTACATACCTAGCGACAGAGCTGTGAAGCTGTCCAGTATTTGTCATCACGTTTGTTATAACACGTTGCACATTGCCATTTTTTGGTATCTGGTTAACTGAACTCATAGTGTAACAAATTAGCAAACAGTTATTTCATATCCGCTAACTCGTAACTAGTTGCTGCGGCGGCAAAATTACTGGCCTACTTCGATATGTGGACTGCTGGAAAAAGCTAAGAGTATGTGCTACCTCTGTTTCGTTCCAGTCTCTCGATAAAGCATCACGCTGTTTCTCACAACTGAATCAAAGTGGCTTGGATTCACGTTACTCCAATCTGGGTCCAGACGTCACTGTTTACTTTTTACTCGTGTTCCCGCCACTGACTACAGGCCCGCCCATCTGTCGTATTTGTTCCGCGAAGTAGGATTCACATTCTTGCAGCGTACAGTGTTCTTATGTTGGAAAATTGCGTTCCCTTCTCATGCGACCCGACATTGGTAATAAAAATGCACTTAGTGTATTGATCAAAGAACTAGCATTTTGCACACCTGTCGCGCACTGATAACACGTTCTAGTTCAGCGCTGGTTGCATGTCACTAGGCTGCTTGCCAAAATATTCCGCAGCTTATTCCAGTGCTACCCCCCTGTACCAGAGTCATCTAGAATAAGTTTCTCAATGCTAAATTTGATATATTCTCACCGAAGTGGCTGTAATGCGAGTCGCTGCCCTTTAAACCACGCTGGATGTGGTCACGAACGATACAGCACAGCCGTTTCATCTTTCGACCATTCAACGAGGATCATACCTCTAACAGTTCCTCGTATGGTTCATGTAGGCATGCCCAGCACAGGCGTTGTCTTTAACTCCGACTATTTGTTCACCTTGGACGCCAGTCGCATGACTCCGCGCTTGTTTTGCTGGGGTACAATTGAGGACCGCCTTTCCTTCGTATAAGTCACCTGTGGGGTTCGAGGATTTCCCATATTCTTGTGAGCCTGCTTAGAAACCCACGTATTCTCTTCTTCCTACTCGCTAAACAATGCATCTTGTGGCTTGGTGGGATTATCAGTTACCTGAAATAACTCTGTCTCCGTTTGGGACCGTGATGATTGCCCATCCATCCGTGGGACATTAGCCCATCTAGGCGGCGCCTAGATCGCGACGTGTGTATGATCTTGGGCTGACCTACTGACGTCATGTATTGGCGTTTACAGCACACTTGATTCGTGCAATCTATACGCATCTGTTTGGACAATACGGTGTTGCTCATCCAGGGGGTGATCTTACGGTTCTGCCATGGTTATTTTCTGTACTCTCTTCGCTGTGTGTATGAACAAAGGATTATCAACCAAGTTTTTACTACCGCGACAGTTCATTATCTCGGTTTCTTTAGCGTGGATTTTGAACTCTACAACATGCCGCAACATAATTATTTGTGAAACGTTTTGTGGTAATGAGTCAAACGAATTCATTCACTTGATCTTTAACTACGCCCAGATCTAGGTGGTCCAGCCGTATGCTGAGGACATAAGTTAGACATCTATGACACTAAACACATATGCCGGTGACGTGGTCGACTAGCGTAAGGTGTGAGATGGGCAGACGTTGATTGACGTGAAGAACTCAAGTTACTCACCGAAGGTTTGTTCACCGTAGCTCGGGTTCGTCTTCAGGGCTTGAGCCCTCGGGACTCGTAGTCGGTGTTCGAAGACTTTAAGTGAGAACGGGCGTGAATTTTGCCGTCGTTTGACAGGGTTTTCTATAAGTTAAGTTGTTGACATACGGCAGGCGCTACCGTGATAATAAGATTATCAACATCTTCGGAAGATTCAGTAAAATCGCGATTCAGTTCGTCAGTGTCAGTAATCACAACCGGACATCACCTGCGGTGTTCAGTTAATTGACTTGGTAGCAGGAGATGTGATAAACAGCACCCCTGCGGTCTTGGGTTAGTGATTTGCTCTCGTCTGTACTCTCGATGCTTTTCAGAGGAACTTTCGAACTAAGGCAGGAGAATATTGCATTCTCACTGCTATCATATCCCTCTGTTTGCATATAACGGTGGGTTTAATTATTAGCAACTCTGCTACAAGTCTGTGTTCACGCTAAAAGTTAATCGGCTCTTTAGATTCTTATCTAGTTTAGCACAAGAGTTACAACACACCGCATGCCTCTGTTGTTATAAAAGAAAATATAGGTAAGGCGTATTCAGGCCACACATCGACTTAATGGAGTCCGCTCGCTTCGTCGGTTGGACATTGACTAGTAAGACATACCGTAGTAACGTTTTCTTCAATTCCGTGTTGAGAAGTTTGAGTAGTGACAATGGGATTACCAAATCGTTCAATATAGAACAGAAGTCTCATCCACCAATAGTCTCATTTAACACACTTCCATGTACTGTTCCATAGCTTGAAACGTCGTATTCACTTTTTACTTCCGCATACTCAACTGTTCGATGACCAACAATTCTATCGCGACTCCGGTTTGTAGTAGTTGTGCGACGGTTTCACATTTGAAGTACTCATTAACCAGCTGCATCCACAATTAACGGATGACATATTTAGAATGGGATAAAACCGACAGAAACGGAATTCGTTCATTATGATGGCAGGATTATGGGGTGAACGATGAGCACATCGAAGAAATACGTATAGATAACATCAAATAATGCAGCTGTGATTTTCATGTGACTTGCCGTCTAATCGGAGAAGGTTGTCCAGTAGTCAGTTGAACCATTGAGTTCCTTGATCCTGTTTAACAGTGCATACAAAATTTTGTGCGACATATATTAGTCTATATTATGTATATAGCCATGTAAGACCTACTGTTTTGTCTTCGGAAGTGATATGAGTAGGTGGACTTTTAACAACTTGTGACGTATGTATCCTTCCTTTATTGATGAATACATTCTGTTGACCTACTGACTCAATGTTTCTGATTGGCTGTCAGGCAATTTTCTCACATTACTGTTTTGAGGACGTTCACTTCCATCCGGTCGCCGTATGGGCGTGAACTTTTGCCAGCGATAATTTGATGTAGATTGAAATTCACTCACAACTGATCAGCTTTTTCTTTTTCATAGACCTTTCATTCGATATCTTTCTACAGCAAGCTTCAAAAAGGGGCTGGCTGGAAGGTCTTTGAGAATGAGAATGCTACGATCAGTCCCCACTATTTATCCATTCCAATAATTTGGTCACAGTTCATGATTGCGTTAGCTACCAACTTTGACAGTTGGGTTATTACCAAAATCCGAATTGTGTTTTTATCACGGTTCGCTAGGTCGGTCGAAAGGTTTTTTCGCGACACATTTGTGTGCGCGAGCTCTGGTTACTTTTGCCGCGGCTGCCTTATGGGTTTGGGCAACCTGTCGACATCTAATTTCTACATGCGACGTCGTATGCCGCATGGCAACAAGCGCTTTGTGGTGTAGAAGTTGACATCTTTTCTATTTCATGTTCCCCTGTTGCCATTAATGTTATCTGGAATCACACTAGTCGCGTATACTGCATATTTCTCCTCCAGATGTCAATCAAACTTGTTGTTTTTTCACATCTGCTTTCTACTTCAGTCCTCAGCATTTGGTTTCTGGAATGAATCAGTTCCTACAATCTCTGGACATCACATTCCGCCGTGATCCAAGCAACGCGAGGCCGCGGATAAACAAGTTGAATTCGGTAAAAGACGTAGAACAGAAAAAGAGCGGAAACTACTTTTTCTTGGAAGACTAACTTTATTCCCCACTATATTTTTTCTTTTCATCCCCAATCAGTTTTGTCTGATTCGAAGTGCGTTTTCCGCCCCCTCCCCTACGTCCCCACCTGACTGAACAGACGATTACGCATTGTTCCAATTTTGGCATTGTACTTGATGTTTTCTTCTGTGCTTCCCCCCCAATATGTGCAGCCAATGGAATTGAACCCTGTAGCCTGGTTTGTTCTGTTTTGACCAATCAATTTTCGTGTACATATCCGATTGTTTGCACAGTCGGTAAAATGGGAGTTTCGGAGCAGGAACTTTGTTTTACTTCGTTTATTTGTCCATACTTCTAGTACCGTCTGGTCCAGGCAGCCACAAATAATGAGTTCACGAAGCTTTGCTAAACTCATGGTCAAAGTTTAGATTGCATTTTACACCCCCGCTCCCTGTGATGCTGGCGTGACGTCAGCAGTTCGTTAAAGACCATGTATCTACTGTCTGAATACGGATGCGAAACTGAATCCGTTCCGACGACTGTTTTTGATCACTGATGCTCTCGTAGCCTTAATAGTGGGCGTACCTCAATAAACAGCGAATCGGTTGCCATCCCGTCTGTATCCTCAAACGTCACAGTTACGGAAGATGCATAATGTATATTTTTCAATTTGAAACGTTCCGTTGTCATTCTTCGACTTCATAGTCTCCTGTGGCATTTCTATACATTTTCATAGTCGTTTAAGCGAAACAAGTCATACTAGCGCAATGGGGCAAACAGTGAAAACGGATACATCATACTGAATTCTCGACTCTGGGCAAGGGCTTACAGTAGCAGGTCTCCTGACTTAGTCGGGTCAGTATACACCAATGAACCACTGAAGCCAGAACATATCACAACGTGGAGAAAGATGTGACCCATACAGGAGCAAACGCTTTTTTTTTTGAGGATCGCAACGATGCCTGAAGTACGCACAGTGAGCGTTTTCTTATCTGACTTGATTTGAATGTCTCTTGGTGTAACCTCGCACATTCTTGGTTAGGACTTCAATCCAATGTGTCAGTCTGCGATCTTTCAGTCATTGTATTAGTGTGTTGTGATCGCAAAAGACGATTGGCCTGCGAATTCGTTTGTTGCGTGAGCTCCCGTATAGGTCATGCCAAAAATGAAACCACAAGCGCATACACATTTGCACGACTGATGTGCATTCACATACATTGGGAGACAGTACGTTGCCATTCGCCTTGGTGGAAGTTCTTACACAGCACGTACACACTATTCCGATATTCTCTTCTGGTTCATCGTCTTCCTGACAGTGTTTGTTTCTTAAATGTCGCATGTGAGCAGTATACTGTTCACAACGTAAACCAACGTGAGACGAATTATGCACAAGTGACATCGAGATGTCTTAGAAAACGTATAGGCTACAATCATGGTGAACCTTCAGAAAGCAATGAGATCCGTCATATGCCGCTCATATAAACAATGAGTCCACTACATTTTGTTTGCGTATCGGATTTTTGGCGATATGCTTTTTCGCTTGTTAGTTTTACGCTATGCGTTCGGCGTGTTGCGGTGGGTGTGCATACGATTTCGCGTACGGAAGTACTCCGGAAAAGGTCTGCTTAAAGTAAGTCAGGTTAATATATTTGAACGTGTTGATGATAATCATCATCATAGCAGCCATGAGCCTGACCAAAAGGTACTGTGGCTCGGGCCGCCGTTCACCTCAACAGTGACGTGGAATATCCTGGAAGAAAACGTTAATAAGAAAGTTGAAAATTATTAAAACGAGACTAAGCGGAAGAATTAGAAATGATTTGGATACAGGTACACCATTGACTGCGACACATCGCCATCTCGGATAGCATCTCTAACCAGCGGTTTGAGTGATCACGAGGATCCCAGCCAGGCAGGCGACACCTACCCACTTCGCTCAATGGAGCAGTCAAGGTCTTCATATTTTGTGACCACGTTGTTGCTTGACCACCACGTGGTTTGACCCAACTGTTGGTGGACTCAGTATATAATGCCCGGTACGGTAAGCGATTAGATGACATACGGAGTATGTGACCCAACCATCGCACGCTATGTACCGTGATTAACTGACCAACTGATCGCGCATCCCGAACTGCCACATTGCTCACGCGATCAGTCCACTTAATATGGGCCGATTCGCGGAGACAACGATGGTCAAACACAGCAAGCCTGTTGATGGCTTCTTTGTGAACAGGCCACGTTTCCGAACCATAAAGCAAAATGGAACGCACACAGGTATTATATACCCTTCATTTCAACAATAACCGGACGTCTTTTCAACGCCACAGATGAAGCAGTCTGGCAAAGGCAGCTCGTGCCTTTGCAATTCTCGCTGATATCTCATCAGCAATATTACAGGCTGACGAGATAGTGTTACCCAAGTATGTGAAACTGTCCACAGTCTCAAGCGGATTACCTGCAATGAAGAAGATAGGAGTTGAAGCGCCCCAGTCTTGAAGCAACACTTTGCACTTTGAAGGTGCAAATCGCATTCCATACAAACCAGCTCGGTCGCTCAACCTGTCCAGCATGGTCTGCATGTTTTTGGCAGAGGGGCTAAGTAAGGCAATGTCGTCCGCGTACTCCAGATCGGCCAATCTAGCGCCAGGAAGAAGCTCAACACCAAGCCCACTGGACTCCTGAACTGCACCCTCCAGAATGTCGTCCATGACAAAATTGAACAGGAAGGGGGAAATCGGACACCACTGACGAACACCACTAGAAGTGATGAACGCCTGAGACAGTTGTCCATAAACTCTCACCCTGCTTGCAGAGTGAGCATACAGTGATCTCAGTAGATTCACGTATTTTTCTGGTACTGCCTTGCGGAGAAGGCAGCTCCAGAGAACGTTACGAGCAGCCTTCAGGTCCAAAAAGACCACGGTTGTCTGTAACAGTGCCGATGTTTCAAGACCCTACGCAGAGTAAAAATATGGTCAACACACCCTCGACTGGATCGGAACCCTGCCCGTTCTTCACGTATCTGGCTTTCTGTGGACTTAGTGAGACGACGTAAAATGAGGCCAGTGAATAACTTGGACGCAACAGACACCAAACTGATGCCTCCGTGATTGTCACATTGACTTCGGGCCCCTTTTTTGAAAACGGGAATGACTGTTGATAGGCACTAATCACGAGGTACTTCTTCAGTCTCCCTAATCGTCTGGAGTTTTGTCAGTTCTGATATCAACCTCTCCCCACCATTCTTGAAAAGAGAAGGAGAGAGAGCTCCAGAGCCACTTCTGCTTCCGATGGAGGGCCGTCTGGAATGCAATAACTGACTATTCGTGTCCCGTCGTCCACATGATCTGGTTGAGGCCAGTTGAACTGTTCTTCAAAGTGTTCAGCCCACCTGTCAAGTCGGCGCGACTGACTGGTGATAAGTGAAGCATCTTTTTCGCATATGGTCTCACTTACACCGACTCGACGACCAGTACAACCACGGATCAGGGAAAAAAGCATTCTGCTATTCTCAGATAGAAAGGCTTTTTCCATCTCTTTCGATTGTTCGACAAAGTAGTGCTCACGGTCTTTGCGCAAGCTTTTAGTCAGCTTGCGTTTAAGTTCTCGACGGTCGTCATTATGTTCAGAACCAGGTGGGATCGATCGACGTTCGTTCATGAGGTTTATCGTTGTGACGGAACTCTAGTTGATGATAACTGAATGTTGATTTTCATGTTCTTCTAGATCGAGTGTTTTAGAGAGGATGGAAATGATACGACTTTGTTGCCTGGTAACTTGCTGTACTAGTGTTCCGATGCCTCCTCATTCTGAAAACAGTCCTACAAATATACTAGCCTTTGCTATTATGATATATCATCACTACATGCGGAGCGTCAACGTTGCATGCGCTTCATATTTTACCCAGATGATTTGCCTGGTGATGGGGATTGGTTTGCGCGTGTAAGCATGGCGCTAATACGAAGGTCCCGCTTGGTGACGTTGAATGGAATTGGCAATCTAGAATCAAAACGTGATGCAAATATCTAGATGGCGATACAATCAAATTCCACATTTGTATTCGGTGATGCACAAAAATCCAAAGGGCCTATTTAGAACGTACGTCTGAGAATCCAGTCCACTTCGGCCTTTGTTACGGAATCCTTTACCTGGATGAAAAATCTTCTCCAATTTTCCAAATCTTATGTGTCTTATCCCAATCATGTGATCCCCTCTTCATTCCCCTTGGTGACCTATCAGATCCAGAGCATATCTACTTCGCTTCGTACAGCTGAGGACCACATGCACCACGGAGTGTATGCCTGCCGGCCTGTTTTCAGATATATCCTCTTTTAAGTGAGCTGTTTTCAGTTGGCTGGTCGGTACGTATTTATAAATGGGAAACATTCTGTACCGTTCATCCAGTTGAGCATGGAGTAAGGACAAAAGATTCTGTGTGATGAATCCATTTCTCACATTTTCGTCAGTCGCATAATATGTGACATGAGCATTACAAAAGTCAGAGCAGAAACATAGCAGTTGCGAACCAAAGGACGAATGTGTAGTTCCCACGTGCATATTAGGACGATGACAATCAACGTTACAGTTGCTTTTGCGCACACAATTGTGGCTGGCGCTTGGCGACTGGTAAGGCTTCCCTGAATTTGAGCGGTCGGTAATTCCTGCTGTGCCCATCGCGTGGATTCAAATTCGGCGTGCACTGTGATTGGATGTTGTAGAGTCTGTTATCCGTTTGCTCTATCGTTACATACTGTTCTTCATACCTGTTATGTTCATCGTATACATAAACCACTTGTTTAGTGTTTGAATGAATACACACTTCGTCCTGGCGCGTCTTGGTCTCTGCATGCACGTGGTCGTTGTTACCGGGACTTAACTGTGGCAACAGTCGATTTCAGTACGCTGAAGGAACGGAATTCGCTGGAACATATAGCGAACTTAGTGTGGTGGAATTTATCGTAGACAGCTACTGTAGATTGTTTTGTAACCTTGTCGAGTCATTTCTTGGTTCCACTACAATTTGGTAGAAATTATCGATTGTTCAAATTCATGGAAGCCTTAGTAATTGCTAAGCGTCAGCCACGATTGTGTGTGCAAAAGCAGCTGACTGCCGTGGCTTTACTACGTACACAAGGACCACACATTTGTTCTTTGGTTGGCAATTGCTGCATTTCTGCGCGAATTTGTGTGATATTCGTGTCACGTCATGCGACTGACGAGAGTGTGAGAAATGGATCCGTCTCACAAAGTATTTGTTCTCTGTACATGTTTAATTCCCAAGTGTGCATTGTCGAGAGACATTGACTCGCTGGCTTTGACCGAAGGTTCGCTGTTATTGCATTAGTTGTGAATATGAACACCTGCGGTTTGTTACAACAGTTATCCAGTTGACCGGGCTACTATTAATACCGCAGTTGCTGATCCAACTTGTTTTGATTTTTGATATCCGATTTACCTGCGCGTTACTCGATGTTCTTAGGATAAATTCGAGGTTCCAGTTGCACCCAAGAATTTTGTCGTACTCACGCCGTCCAGGCGGGAAGCGCCGAGTTTGTTGATGCTTCATGTATGGTCTTGGCTGTTTGCGCCGTGTCTCAGTCTATTTTCTCGAGCGTATATCGAAAACAGTTTATTCTAGTTTAATGGGCTTTCTGTACATCTGGGTTCTGTCAGATATTTGTCTCTTTGATACGGCTGTAATATGGTGTCTGCATTAAACCTTAAGAATTCTAATAAAAATACGGCTATCTACTCACTGAACACTGTGTTCAGTTTTTTAGGTATTAGGATGTCCGCCGAGCTTGACATTCAGGTAGCAAACGTTTCATCATCCAACGAGGTGACATCATCAGTGGGTAAGTGTTTCAGTATATAGGTTTAAGCATGGGGTTTAGTGTAGTGTGGTGGCATTTGAGAGACATGGTCAATTTTCTTTGATCTCTGTCCACGAAGATCAAACTGGACACACCTTCAGCTTGAGAACCCCAGAAGTCCTTACTCAAGCAAACATTAGACACGTAAGAGAATTTCTCAACGCGTGGTACTCCACAACGGTGTCGGTAAACAAACACCTCAAGCTGAACACTATCTGTGAACCAATGCCGGCAAGCCCGGACGCAGAAACTTGAATGGATTGGAGCGGCAATCCAAACGGGACAATGGATAATCAATCGGACCGGATTCTGAAAACGAAGATGTGATCCACTCAATCAAAGGACTGACCAACCAATCATATTCGAGGTCACAGTCCAACAGCAACAGGAGGCAGCCAATCAGACTGCAGATCAAAGGCTCAAGAATGTAGGGGACGACCGGTTGAGAATAACGCAGTGAGTAAACAAGGAGTATATTGTCGACACGCGAAGTCAACGTGAAAGCGAACGAATAATAAAACGAAACAACAACAGTGGAGCGGCGCTTCAGGTCGTACGTTCGAATGCACGGGGTAATTGTTGGCACCCCTACTCGTCCAAACAAACGTTTAAGCACATACAACAGTTCGAGACAAAAAGAGCGCAAATGACAGTCGGCACTCTAACATAGTCAGCGATAAACTCATGGGATCGTTACAACAGCACATACCCAGCAGGGCCCCAGATCAAAATTCAAAAACAACGAAAAACAGTTAATGGTAATTCATTTCAAAAGTCAAAACAACAGAAAGTGATTAATCGGAAGTCGGATAGAAAGTCAACTCACCCCAATATATAACAGCAGGCATGCATCACATTTCAACTCACACGCTCAGACCTGTACGCTGAAACACTTCCGCATTGATGATGTCACTTGGTTTGGTGATGGAACCTTCGCAACCTTCGGCAAACATCCTAATGCCTAAACTCCCAACTCGAGCTACGAACAACGCCACCATTGTTCTCAAGTGTGAGCAACTACGTTAGTCCTCAAGGAATGCGCTATATATACTTCGTCATCGCCAGTCTTAAGACCGTACCTTTTACAGTTTAAACGTCCCAAGTGAGTTAGGTTGATTTCAATGGCGAACGGGGATGCAGGGCTGATGTGTACACGAGTAGGCTGAAGAAGGTTGGTTGACACTTACAGAGTAACAGAAAGCGGTCCAGCCAGGTGTAGAGAGTAAACCAGATTAGCTTGTTTAAACCCGGTTATCTTGGACATCATAACTTAACATCAAGACACTCCAAACTGGAAAAGGTATAGTTCTGTTACTGTTCAATCTGGCCATCCTGTCGCCATTCGAGTGGACTGGGGGCATTAATTGTTTTCAAATTCCTGATTGCCTTTACCGGATGGTGCTATGCTGCGGCTTATATGCATTGCTGTGGTCGGGCTCCAGCGGCCCTTGATATCCTTGACCGCTCCGCCCAACGTAGTTTCGGGGTACTGATTCCCAGGACAGGAATTGTGCTCGTCCACACATGGGAGGTTGGAAATGCTCTCGGGAAAAGTAGTGTATCGCAATCACTGTTGTATATGCTTTCATTGTGTTCTTTTTTGAAGTATTTCACCAGTCACAACCCAAATTAGCAGGAAAAATTATCTGTTGATGTGACTCAACGCTGGAAATGTAAGCGTGTGCATCTGTACATTCGATTATTCCCAGCACTCCTACACATTGCGTGTATCGATGGATTGTATGCGGTTAGTTTTTGTGCGTAATTCTTTTTCCATCCATTTTATGGTTCATCACACGATCGATATGCACAGCTGTAGGCGTGATCAACTGACCAGTGGACTGTGTTGTCTTTGTCGCTGTTGACGGCATACGTTGTATCACGTGACTTCGAAAGCTCTACACTCCGACGTTTTTGTGTGCGATTTTTAATTTCTTCCGCCCTATTGTCACACAATCAGTTTCACAATTGATTGATAATGTTATGAAACGTAGTTAATAATTTTTCGCTTTACTGTGCTTTCTCCCAGCTGGCCGATCGATTTTGGTATTTGGTCAATAGGGTTAGTCGTGAGGCTCCGTAGTTTGACTTCACAGAATGATTTACTGACACGACCCCTCCTTGAGTTACTGTTGACGATTTTAAGCGTGCCACGTTGAAAAGTTTCTTAATAGACATGATCAATTTACGGATGTATTTGATGCACCTTGTTTGCGTATCCCAAGTGAGTTTAAAGCTGCCGACAGTTTATGGATAACAAGCAAACTCTTTGAAACGCCTTGTGAAATTTTTACCGTCCCGCAAATAGCTTATAAGCTTTTCAATGCTTTAACAGGAAAGAACGTGTTGTGACTTGATCTACGGCCTAAGAACACGTAAACAGACAACAGAATAATGGTCAATGTAACGGCGAATATCGAAACGACGGACAACGATGATAAACAACGGACTACTTAGTATGCACAACCAATTCGTATCTTACCGGCCAACCCAACCACCTGAGGCTAACGCATGAACACAGAAAAAAGACTGGCCTCCGGACAGAGCTCTTTTTGTGTCACTCAGTCCGAAGACAACACGGTCACAAACTAGAGGATATTTAGAGAGTTTGTGACCAATCAGAAAACAGTGGTCAGAAGGTGGACCAAACAAAGACCCACATAGTACGGTGATCTCCCACTTAAAGGACTAGCGTGTGGGCGGGATGCCAGAAATTGGTCCAAAGGTTGACGACGCTCGTGAAGGGCGAAGTGCCACACAACCATGCCGACTATGAAGATCACTTGAAACAGTAATGAGTTGGGTCTTTCCAAAGACAAATGAAACGGTATTTTCGGGGAATTGGATTCTTCCCCGACATCTCCCTTACAAAGATTGGCAGTGTCTGATCTTCTTCGGGTCAACCTGAATAAGAGTCGATGGTCGGCGTTGTCAATGGCTCCCACGTCTGGGAGGACGACTTGTCTTGGCAGCCGACAGGGTTGAGGTTGATGCTTCGGGAATCTCGAATGTGTCCAGGAGTAGATAAAACGGTATAGTTCCATGGTCGCCACGGATTTCTTCATTGGCACTATGACGAGGCCGGATTTGATTGCGATGGCGGACCCAAATGTCTCTCGCAACGGAAATCTCATAAAGCGCCTTGCCTCGGCGTCTCGTTATCACACCCTCTGCCCACTGGTTGTGACCGGATCGATAATTGCGGGCGCAGACAGGTAACTGGACTGATAACAAAGCATGTTCGTCTGAAGAAAGTTACTTCCGTTCTAATTGCTTCGTTGGGATCATGAAGGTCAACGTGGTTCGCAGTTTACGACCCATAAGGGCTTCGGCAGGAGATTGGTTATTGCTCAGCAACTTGTTAAGAGTGATCCAGTAGACAAGCAGAAATTGCTGTAAGATTTCTTTAGACGCCCAATCCCCACGCGATTTGAGAAGGGCACGTTTCAGTGGGTCGACAGAGCGTTCTACCTATCCGTTGGACTGTGGATTATACGGAGGCTACCGAACGTGCTCAACGACGTTGCACCGGCAGAATTCTCTGAACTGACCGAAAGTGAATTGGGTACCATTGTCGAACACAATGGTTTGGGGGGGGGGCATGCTGACTGAACAGTCGTCGAAGAATGTTGATAGTAGCAGTCGTCGTTGGTGAAGTCGGCGGTACGATCTCAGACCATTTGGAAAATACGTCAACCAAGACGTCTATTGGACCAGCGAAAAAGACGTGAACCCTCGACCATGGGTACTTCGGTTGAAGCCATGGAGTCGGCGTCTGACGGGCTGGGTTCCGAGCAGCTTGCTGGTAACTGGAACGTTTGACCACGTCCTCAATTTGACGACCCATGTCAGGCCAGTAAGCATAGCTGTGGTCAATCGCTTCCATTCGGCTGGTGAGGAATATTGTTTCGAACGCATATTGTGGGGGATTGTCAGGCAGGAAGTGCGAGCATTCCAGCTCTCGGCGGGATACCCCAACGCA
>JTDE01001650.1:94830-122487 GCA_014338405.1 Paragonimus skrjabini miyazakii | reverse complement strand
TACTATAACTACTATAACTACTATAAGTATAACTACAATGAATAGTATAAATATCATCTGGACAAAGAAGTTGGAAACGTTGTCACACATGTTTCACTATCAAATGTTTTGGTGTTCTTGTTGAAATGCGATGCCAACATTGTATAGTCGTATATTGCCATTTCCACCATACCTTCCAAACGCCTCAGAATGAAGCACCCTCAGGCTTTAGAACGGTGTATTGCATCTTGTAAATTGCAATGAGTGTATTTATAAGACATAGAAACGTGAGCCAACGCCAATAACAGGTGGGTTTTGCGAGTGGCGGAAAATGTTTTCATCACAAAACTAGTACTTTTGGTACTTATTCGAAATAATCCAATTTTTCTATTAACGCTGCTTATTTACCATTGATATACTACGGATAATTTGCCTGAAATCTCGATTTTAAAATTTCCACAAATATTTAATAAACGAGGATTCGCGCCAAAATGACCGCTTTCCTTTTTGAACGGCCTTCAAGCCGAATCCTGTTAGACAGATAACTGCCAAATTCAAAATTTATCTTACTGAATCCTACGTTCACATGTGATTTAGTTACTTTTTAGGATACCGCAGTACACTGCTGTAGATCCTTCGACCCAGATGAAACCACAATCGCAATACGAACCTCCGACTTCGCAATCACCTCATCGGCGGCGGCGCCTCAGTTTATCCTGGCATTCCTTAGACCAAGCGACAACGGAGATACCAAGCCACGAAAAATGCGCTCGCTATTGACCGTTCCCGCAACGTTATTATGGGATATGTGCCTGATATATGTTGGAAAGACATGGCGCACGATATGAAACAGTGGAAATGTCTTGCACTTATCCTAAGGGTAGAAAATTTGCTCCTGCAGAACATAATGCACATCCCGCACTCTATCTCGGCCACAGTTGATTCTCCACGACGGCTACTGAAAGTTACCGTGTTTTCCGCGAAAAAGTTGCATATATACTGAAGCGTTTTCGCCGCAAGCGCCACCGAAGCCCATGAGGCATAACTTTCCACTCCGATCGCTCCAAAGATAAATGCAAGAAGTTGCGAGCTGACTACCTAGCACGAGCTTCTCAGTTAGTGATTCCCTTAGTTGACCTGGAGTATGAAATACGTTCACCAGCCTGCTCACTCAGGCTTGGCTATAACCCTGCTGATGTGCACAGCGTCCCCTGATCAATCAAGTCCATTACCAACTCCGGCAACTTGCATTCAATTAGAGTAAATTATGTCAAATGTGCTCATACCAACGCCCAAATTCTGGTCAGCAAACGTGGTGAAATCCGCGCGCTTTGCCTCGCGAATGACTTCTTTATTGTCGGACTTACTGAATCATGGCTCTCGCCAAGCGATATTGCTTCTGAGCTTGGTATGACATACACGCTGCCTTTTCAGGATTATAGAACAATAGGCAGTGGAGACGGTGTTGCCCTTTATGTCCGCAACTCCCTCCTGGCTACCTCCGTGTCTCACTGAATACTCACTACGGTTCCTGAGTCTGTATGGTGCTCCATTGCACCATCCAACTCTGACAGATTGTTAGCCGGCGTAGTATATCGGCCTCCCTACACCTACTCTGACCGCGATGAGGCAATCCTGTCTGGACTCAACTGTATCCCCTCCCTAAAATACTTACATATCCTAGCCACGGGGGACTTTAACCTGTCACAAATCGACTTTTAAACCTATTCGTACAAAGGCTCCGTTGCTGTAATTTCTGTTACCTTTTATAACCTCAAATGAAGCTGCTGGCCTTACGGAACATGTGGCCGATTGTACAAAATAGCGCGAGGGTCGTTCTCCTTCCCGTCTAGGTTGCATATTCAGTAGTGATGAACTAATACCAGACTACTTAACGGTGGACGCCCCGCTTGGCTTAAGAGATCGCGCCGTAATAACCTTTGACTTCATCTGTAATGCTGAGCTTACTTCCAAAGCAAACGTTCCAAAAAGGAACTCCCAAATAATTAGGGTGCGTGCACTCAACGCGTACCTGGCTAATGCTTCGTGGTATCAGCTTAACTCATCACCGTCTGTCGGGGGAAATATATGACCATTTGACTAATACCACTGGCGAAGCCACAGATTGCCCAACATTATCCTACTCTACAAACGGCCTGAAACCGCAACACCAATTGCGGTCCCGAACGTTAAAAATCATCCGCGTCAGACGTCTAGCATGGGCTCGGTTCAGAGTGTCAGGGGATCTGGATGATCGTCGACCATCTGCGCAACTTCAAAACCGATGCACCAAAATAATCAAGGAAGATCGACTAGGTTTCCAGCAACGTTGAACCCAGCGCTTTGTCAGTGCTTCTAAACGCTTGCGCAAATTCGCCTCAAAAACCCGTGAAGCCAAAGCTGGTGACACCCAGCTAACCGGCCCGCAAGGGCTTACTAACTCAGATGATAACACTATAGAAGTTCTGGTTGACTTCTACAGTAATGCATCTACTAAAGGCGTGCCTAATTGCTCCGTGATGCACAGCGTTAACGCTCCTGAGAAATATCCACAGTAAACACTACAACGGATGCCGAACTGCCGAGGATCGAACTCACATCTCCCGGACCAGACAGTGTATCACCTCTAGTCCTTGTCCATGCGGCTGCGCAGTCAGCTATCCCGTTACGCCTCCTGTTTACACAGTCGCTTGCTACAGGAAAGGTGCCTGAAAACTGGAAATCGGTAAATACCACTCCGATCTTCAAAGGTGAACGGTAAAATCAGCCTTGCAACTATCAACCGATTTTGTGCCTAAGGTGTCTTGTGTGTCTGAGGTCCTTGAAGCGTTAATCCACGATTCGCTATCCAGGCCCTTTTTAGCACAAACTTTATTCGGCAGCGAGCAACACGGCTTCTTATGCGGCCACGCGTGTACTACAAATTTGCTGTTAGTTGTAGACAACGGCTGCTGACATAGGGTAGGGATTTGATGTTATTTACCTGGATTTTGCCAAAGCTTTTGACCGAGTGAAACACTCCGTTGTAGTAGACTAGCGTAACCGCTGTGATGTCAAGTGTAACCTTCTCCGCTAGCTAAAATCTTACTTACCCAACCGTTCCTACCTTGTGCTGGTGGGTTCCTCCGTATCTCTTGCCGGACTGAGCCCCGGCGGAGTCCCACAAGGTTCCATCCCGGGGCCACTACTCTTCTCTATCTGCATCATCGGTCTGTCATTTGAAGTATCGTCTCCACTGCTACTGTTTACCAATGATATTCTAATCTGGCGCATTGTGCGTAACAGCTCCGACGCCGGTGCCCTGCAGGCAGATATTAGTGCGCTTTACAAGTGGTCTATATAAAACTCCATCGGGTTCAATATCAGCCAGGAAAAAGTTATGCATACCAGACACAAACATAATTTCCACTACTCCCTCGACGGAGTACCGCCCCAGTTCACGGACGGAGAAAAGGATCTTGGCAATGTTGTGACACCCAACCTCCCGAGTCCCCCATACTGAGACGAGTGCCAAGGAAGCCAATAGCGCATTAGCGCTTTTGAAGAGTTTGTTTGCGAAATTTGAGCGATCATGTTACAATAACCAGCAAGCGCGGGTAACTCAAAATTTGATTCAAGTTTTCTCGCTATTGTCTACGCACGTTTTGCTCTCTTGGTACCCTATGCATCAAAAACTGCATACGATTACTGTTTTTCATTACCAAATAACATATCGAATAACTGTGCATTGAATCTTTAGGGTTGCAGTGTATCCGTTTCTGCATCTGTTTTATATTATGTATTGCTTGTTTCTATTGATAGTGACGCGAGTCAGATCTAACAGTGCTGGAACTCAGTTGACTGAGGCAGCGAGCATTTGCGGCCATTATGGATGAAAATGTTCGTGCGAAACAATATGCAGTGCCACCAGTGTCAGAAGCGGTATAACACCCAATGAACTGGCATCAACGAACACCAGTATAAACAACTAACTTCTTCTGCCTTAAACTTTATCTGCCTGAGCTGCAGCTTTGACGAAAGTCAGGTCGCCGCTGTGCCGCTGCGTAGTCACGCGCGTGTCACGAAAAGTGAAGTTACGCAGGAAACCTTCCACTGTAAATGCGGAGTTGTTCTACTTAGCACTGTATGTCCTTCTGTTGGATGGAGGAGTACCAGTGGACTCTGTCCGAAATTAGGCTGGAACTGCAGTCCCTAAACGAATACATGGCGCTTGCCCTCTCTGATGTTGCAGTCACCAAGAAGGCAGCTGCCATGGCAACTGCACATATAGAGGAGGAAGCGGCGAATATGAAATAAAAAGCTCTCAGAGAAAGGAGAGTTGTTTTGCGGGGCCAAGTCCCCGCAACGTCTTCACCAACCGAACTAGCTAGGCCAGTCTTAGCTTCTTCGTTCTCCCCGGACGTTACAAGTCACGTACTTGCAGGCAGGCTGCACGCCAAAACAACTAAAAAGTCACTCTGACCTTTGGTAACCTTGCTAGCCATGCTGAGGTCCAAGACAGTGATGGAAAAATCAGGGGCTTTGAAATCCACCAACGTCCACCTGAAAGGCATTACTTTCGACAGCCCTCAACAAGAGAGGGCGGAACGCGAGCATCAGACTAAAACTAAGTCACGAATCATGGCAGACCGGAAACTACAACTGGGGACTGAGGTCGTGGTTTCTGCTCCAGCACCATCCGCTCAGGTCTATGTCAGTGGCGGAGAACGAGAACTCTTTTTCCGTAATCGCCATCCTAACGGCTGACGCCCCAAGTACGGGCAAAGGTGACCAAGACACTGAACAAATGCCGTTCTCCGAGTTACCTACACAAAAAACCACCAAGAGGCTCCATAGAAAATTCTTTCTTTCAAGAATCCGGAACGATGGGGGCCTGTTGGGGATGCCACCTATAAATCAAAAGGCATTTTAGTGGCCCGCCCCACAAACCATCACTGTGAGTAGCTCCGTGAAACCGTGCACACTGCCTCCCTCAAAACCCCGTACCCAGCAGACGAAGACGTCAAAGATTCCGTGAATGATAACTCTCAAACACCCCTGGCGTACAGGTGACATCTGTGACAGTGAACTGAGTGTCCCCGGGTATTCAGTTTACCGAGCTGACTCCGCCCGGGGGAGAATGGGGGGTTCTGCGATTTTCCATCAGGATTGTCTCCCAACACCCACGGTTATTAGTGGATTTCATTCCTCTGATAAATGTGATGCTCTGTGGCTTCGACTGGCTTTGCGTGGACGAGACCCATTCCTAGTGGGGGTAAATCTATCGTTCTCCCCCATCTGACGTCTCTGATGAAGACACTCTTCTTGGAAACCTAGACAACTTCCTAGGCCTACAAAACTTTACTCATCTGCTTATAATGGGCGACTTTAATGCACCGAAAATAAACTGGGCATCAGTTTCCCACCAGGAATGTAAAAGCGGATTCCCGACCTCCTTATCGACGCTGATACGTCAACGCCCCGACGCGGCGTCGTTCTGGTCAAACCCCCTCTCTGCTCGACTCAGCTGTAACTAATGAGAGCCACCTGGCAGAGAGGGTGATCATCAATCCACCGCCTGGACACAGTGACCGCTCTCTGCTCATCTGTGATCTTATTTGTTACTGGTTACAACAACCAGTAAAGAAGTCCACAGTTCGAAACCTTAATCAGGCTGTTTTTAACGGTCTGAGAAGTCATCTAGCTACACTACCTCTTGATTACAGCTCCGTGGACCAAGGCGCAACTGAGAATGCAGATGACTTATTTCTGCCGTGCAAGCCGTACACTTTCTCTTTTTGGCCACATCTTCCGCGCAAAATACGTCGCATCCTCGATGACTGTTCCTACCTATTCGCGAAGCATAAGCTTACGGGAAAGTTGGGGGCCCTAAGCGCGTTCCAAACTGTTTGAAATAAATGTAGACGAGAAATCCGTGAGCACACCGAAGTCGTACGAGAAAAGATCTTCCTCTGAGCCCGCGGGAACAAAAACTTATCATTTAGGCACATGCGACGACTAAGAAATAATAAACACTGTTCTTTCTCTGCGGAAGCCTGACGGGGAGACCTCATTCGACTCCTCAGTTGTGGCCGAGTTATTCATGGAGTACTACCCGATAATCTACAACGTCGTACTACCGGTTTGGCACCCCATCATACTGCTGCAGAATTTCCAGCAACCACTGGTTACCGCTGAGTTTTCTGTGCTAGAATGTTAAGACCTTTTATCCAAGGTCAATTCACACATGGCAATGGGTCCTGACAAGATCCATCCCAGAATTCCTAAAGAAGCAGCTGCTTTTATATGCTGTATAAACAGACACTCCAGACTGGCATTCCCCCTAGTGCATGGAAATAGGCGACGGTCACGCCCATATTAAAAATGAGCGACCGGTATTCCCCGTCTAGCTATCGGTCAATAAGCCTTACCGGTACTAGGTGCAAGATAATGGGATGCTTTCTAAAACCTGTCATCCCAAACCAGTTCTTATCAAACCATCTTTTTTCCTCTACCCAGCATGGCTTCCTTCCTAACCGGTCATGCATAATTAATATGCCTATTTTCATGGATAGTCTGACGGAGGTCAGAGACAATGATCCCATCTCAGATACTATCATTTTTACTTTGCCAAGGCTTTCGAGCACGTCGCACACGGACCCCTGAAACATAAACTGGAAGCCTATGGTATGTAGGAGAGGTTCTTTGCTGGATTATCTGTTCCCTCGGTAATAGGACGTTTAGAGTTAAAACCGAATCAGACCTTTAATCTCCCTCATTCATTTCTGCGGGGGTTCCTCAATGGTCAGTGTTAGGTCTTCTGTTATTTTTCATCTACATCAGTGACCTTCCCGGAAATATTTCCAGCAACGTCCTGCTGTATGCCGATGACCTGAAAATCTGGAGCGCCAGTGATACCAGTGCACCGTAGATTGATTTTGACGCGATTTAGCGTCGGTCGGATGACTGGAGTCTTCCACAAAACGATGGTAAGTGGGCACACGTCACTCGGCGGAGACTCTGGCAATGCCTTCGTGATTCATAATGCACTCGGCACAGTAGATATGCAAATCGATATGTAGAAAGGTCTGGGCATCTGGTTGTCGTCTAACTTATTTTCGCGCATCACTATGAGATAGCGGTGAAAATTGAATTTACCGCTCTCAGGATGATTAAGCGCACTTTCCCCCGCATAAATATGAGAGCGTTTCAAACGCTTTACGAGGTATATATAAGACCACTCTTCGAATATGCAAATCAGGTCGTGCATATCGGACTGAAGAAGGACATCTTAGCTGTTGAGCGTGTCCAGCGCGCGGCTACTAAACTTGTCACAGGCCGAAGTAGTGTCACGTACGAGTCTTGGCTTGAAATTCTTGATCTATACCCACTTGAATGTCGACGAGTCCGCGGTGATTTAATTCTTACACACCTCTTGTTTGGAGTAAATCTGGCTGGACGGTTCTTCACCATAGCGAATAATGACGACCGGCGAGGACATAACAAGAAGCTCTTCTAGCTTCGTCCTCGGACCTTCCCTAGGCAGCAGTTTTTTTCTTACAGGGTGATTAACCTTTGGAAAAGTCTTCCTCCTGAGGTCGTTAGCAGCGCTTCTAGCCATCGTTTCAAAACATCACTTGAATCCTGTTTTTCAAAAAACTTGATTATGCAAGTTGTCTGACTGTTTCTGGCATTTACTGTAATTGCGGTTCTTCATCCTATTTTCGATGACTGCCTTTCAGATCAAAACGAGCCCCCTTGACGCTGAGCAAGAAAAACTGACTAGATTCGGGAACCTTGGGCCTCTGTTTCGAACCCGTGTATCAATCGCTGAATCGTTAAACCTGTACAAAAGCATTATTTGTCCTCACCTTGACTAAGGAGACCTTGTGTGGCCAACTCACTTACAAAAGGACGAACTAATTTTGAAAACTGTTTAAAGGCGCTCGACGAAAACCATACCTGCGTTGAGTGCAAAACCCTAAATTGAGCGGATTCACGAACTGGACCTCTTCTATTTGGAATACTGCAGATTGAAAGACGACCTAGTATTGGCGTGCATGATTCTGAGGACCCCTAACCATCCACGTAAATCCATGCCCAGTTCTGCGGATCATAGCTCACTCAGACGGTATTTTTTGAAACTAAACTTTAGTGCAGGAAACACGAGCGGAGGCAGAGTTCCTTCTCGGTTCGGGTCTGCAAAGCCTGGAGCTTTCTGCCAGAATATATCCTCAGTGTCACAACAGTCGCTGTGTAGTTACCTGGAGATAACCCCGGTCTGCCTGCTGTACGATGTGTAAAATCCTTTCCAGAATCTTAGCTGACATTGTACATAGGACCTTGAGGATCCTTGCCTACCATCTGCTTGATGCATGTGATCGCGTTTGTTTGTTTGCACACTTGTCAGCATATGCGAGCCAATCACGCCATATACACTCTCTCGGCTTGTTCGCGCGCTCGACGGTGGGATCCTTAGCCTTCCTAGCCACTTCTGCGTATCTGTGTCGTTTAGCGCTGATCGAGACCAATTGTAGTTATCGTATAATATATTTTCGGTCTTCACAACTATCGGTATTTTTATTTCGCGTCTGGTATTGGGGCATATATCCGAGAAAGCGTTAATTTAGTGCACGCATACACTGAAGCTGCGACAGAATTTCGTCCGGATCGTTATTCCAACTCTTAATCTGTGCCCCAGCGCACTCTCCTGCACACGGCCACGTGTTTATGTTCGTCTGTTGAACAGCTCAGACTTGATTATGTATGCTCACCCAGATATAGAATTGCGGGTTTAATAACAGTAGACGTGCATTTATTTATTTTTCACTTTTACTCTTCGATACAATCAAGAAAAGTTGCGACATGCACCTGTCCCTCCGGAACAGAGATTATCCGCCTGAAACAGCGGAACCATCAAAATCCATGGATTTCTACTTCCTTCCATCACCCATTACAGCCATTGAACAACTGATAAGCTAACATAAGATAAAAAGTTCATGCAGAACGTGGCGCGCGATGTGGTCTTCTTTGTCCTTGAGATTCCTTCCCAATTGGTTACATTTCTTCGTGGGACATTGATATAAACTCACGGATAGCCAACTAAAGCTGGCATTGCTTTGGTTCTTTTTACAGATATAATTTGAAAACAGTCAATATGTGTGATTTCTGTGGAAATACATCCCGTTTGGTTTGTATGATGGTTCTTGTGGCTGCCTATTTTCTTGTTGAACTAATCGTCGGTTATGTTATCCATTCAATCGCCCTTGTTGCGGATGCTTTTCATATGTTGTCGGACTTCATGGCCCTCATTATCGGGCTTATTGCTGCACGCATTGCAAGATGGCCCAGGTCCTCGAAAAATACATTTGGATGGCAGCGTGCCGAAGTCATGGGTGGCTTAATTAACACAGTTATGCTGATCACACTTTGCGGAACAATCTTACTGCAGGCTATTCAGCGGTTTATAGAACCTTCTGACATAAAGGATCCAAGGCTGATGGTATACGTTGGAAGTGGCGGATTATTAGTCAATATTCTTGGACTGATTGTTTTGGGTGTTCATTCACACGACGGCCCCAGTGAACCAATGGAAGTAACTGAAAATGTAAGTAACTAAATTATATACTTTTCGTGAATTTTCCGGTATACCACACTGTTAAAATTAGTTATATTCGTGAATGGAAGTGGTGGTTCAGGTAGTTCATTTGAAGCCATAGTCCATCAAAGACTTGCGTTGACAGCTTCCCATACATGTGCATTGTAATATAACCCCTAGTGGCTGTATTTTTGTTTGTTCGCTGATGACACTGGTAGCGTAGGCTCAGATTGCACTTTCCACAGCAGATTTTAATGATTAATATGCAGCCTCGAAGCCGAAGGCTTAAGGTACCCGGTATAGGATCGAGCGAATCAAAAGCGATTGATTGAGAGTAACGCAATAAATAACCAAGAAGTGTGTTGTCAACACGCGCAGTCAACTTGTGAACGAATGAGTGATAATACGAAACGATGACAATGGAACGATAACGAGCTTGCTGCGTGAGTCGTGAGTTGGAGTGCGCGGTATCCCGTCTCGTTCAAAGGAACGTTTAAGCACATACAAGAGTTGAAAGCCAAAAAGAGTGCAAATGACAGTCTAACATAGCCAGCAATAAACAAATCGGACCGCTACATTAGATCCAACCATTTCGTCCTATTCAAATTCAAACGGGCGTCTGTCGATCTGACAAGAAGTGTTTGAAAACAGGATATAGCACCAAAGTTAAATGTGTGGGATGGTGAACTCGTCTGTGAATTGCTAATTATGATTAAGAGTAAACGTTTGGTTCGCTTTCGACGTTCTTTGCAAAGAAGTGTCTGGGGAATCCTACAAAACTGAAGTGTATGCAGTAACCTCGTAGTGTATAAAAACTTCAGTCGACGACCACATGTTTTTTTTAGAAAGTGTGTGATTATTTTCACTGTCGGTATGAAAATAGATGATGAAATTGAAACCAAGACGAGCAAATGCGGGCATAATGTACACTGTGAAAAAGAGACAAGTAAAGTGAGTACCTAATTACATGCGCGCCAGATAGTGGTTTAACACTTACGGCCATATAATACCTACATCAGGATAAGTTGTCGCCTATTCTATATTAGGACCTTCTTTTAGCAATAGGACTTGAAATATGTTTACGGAGGTAATAAGGGGATATGTACGATTAAGGACGCATGATCTTTGATGAGCACAACTCGCAATAAATGTCTATGAATATTATATTTTGATTTATGGGCACATTCCGCTGGCACCACTAAGTAGGCTTTTGTAGCTCTAGGCCCCATCTTGACTTTTTTGTTTTGTGTTAACCCGTGTAGAATAACTCTGACCTTTGCACACTGCTGTTCACTTGCATTGTTCTTCGCACTGTAACCTGTTGGAACCGTTTTGTAGCTGAGATATTTCTCTGGTTCACTGGTAGAAAGTGTAGTACTGTTTCGGTATGGATCTGTGTTTTTTCACTGTTTCCGATTCTCCGGCAACTTCAGTTTCGGAGCAAACGTTGGGTGGCTACCAGTCTTCAGTTACTTGAACTGCTGAAAGGGTGAATGCGTGTTGCGTGAGTGCTTGTTGAATGCGAGAATCAGCATTCGAGTATCGTAGCCAGAAATCACCATGGTATTGTGTGGTAAAGTAATGTGGACTTACGTCCACATCCACCACCGATGGTGTTGGGAGAAAAGAGTAACTTACAATAACGGGAGCAAGATAAATAGATATTAAGAGTTATAGTATGCAATTATCGTGAGTGAGTATAACGTCAACTGATGGTTAGTACGAGGTGACCGGGCTTGATGGAGTGGGTTTAGGTGAAACGCACGCACACTAGGATAATCAGATCGGTAATACACACATGCATACTGGGAATGATACACATACATACACGTCAAGGGTTTGGTATTCTAATTGACTTAAACTATCAGTAGTGACCATCTAGGTAAGAATCAGTCATGAAGGTGCTTCTTGAACGTCTCCAGCCTAGTAGCCCCCACGATTTTAGCCGGAAGGGCGTTCTAACTGGGGTAGCAAAACTGTGTTGGCTGCAAAATAAGCGACTACGCGTTGTGTCTAGCTTGAACTTGTGTCCGTTTAAGTTGGTGGTCTCTGCTCTCTTAAAGAGGTTCCTATTGTGGTGATACTTTGCGGTAATAATTTTACAGGTAATAATTGTCTCCTCAGCCGTCTGTAAACTAGTGGGAAGAGGTTCAGGAGCTCCAGTTGGTCTGCATACGAGATCGAGTAGAAGCCTAGAACCGTCTTCGTTGCACGTCGTTGTACAGATTCAAAGGTGGCTATTTTTTTTCAGGCATGGAGGTCATGCCTGTATGTTTACTTCCTGCAGTAGTCTTGCTGCATAACCGAAGATGCGTGCAAAATATTCTCTTGAAAATTCCCCTAGTGGTCTGTTGGTTGCTGCCAACCTGCCATTAGCCTTCTTTGACAATGCCGGCGTATTGACGCTAGGACATAGATTTGCCGAGAGTAAAGTCTCAAGGTGTTTCCCAGCGAATGACAGTAAGCGTTTGCCCTCCAATCTGACTTCGTGCCATATATACATTACTTCGACTTACTAGTATTGACCAGGAGGCTGTTTTCCACTGACCGCCGGTACACTACATTGAGGTCCCTCTGTAGGAGATCAGGATCTTCAGTAGAACCCAAAGTTCGTCATACACCAGCAAGGGGATCGATTAACAGCCGGTAAGTTGTTCACAAATAATAGGAACAACAAAGGGCTTAGAGGTCTTGTCTGTGGCCATTTGGGTACACCATTTGTCACTGTTCGAGTGTTTGTAAGTTGATCTGTAGACTTAAGCTGCGGTGTTCATTGCTTCGTGTTGTCTTCCGTTATTTTTCTTCCAGGGTTTTTATTAGGGCGGCGCAGAAAAATTTACTATGGATTGGTGCCATCTTTGTAGTGAGGTTACTTGGTTTTGAGAAGTTGAGCCTCTTTTACTTCTGATACTGTTGTCTAATCCAATGTGACAAACAGAATTTTTAGTTGAATTAAATGCATGCAACTTGTTACTGCTGTAGTCTACAAACGCCACCATCAGGTGGATTTGTTCATTATCGATTACTGCAAACAAGAAGACCATTGTTGTATTTGTCTGAGTTAGAGCGAGACGAAAACCCTAACCTTATATATATACTGTAGTCTTCTGTTAAGGTTGCTCTAGGAACTAATTTGTTTAGGTAAACTCCTCCTGCTTGGAATATTGTTTCCGTTTTCAGCTGCTGACTTAGATTCTACTTCGTTCTGTGCTTGTTCTTGTTCAAAACAGCTCATTGTGATGGGTACAGGTGGCCCAATATCAGATGGATCCATTCCGGTTGACTTAAATGAATCGACCACGCTCCTATAAAACATTGTTCTGTTTTTTCCTTTCTACTTTTGATACTTTCACCTCGTCTGCTCCAAAAATTAGGTTTACAGAGCTTTAAATGTTAAATTGACCGACACCTGCCTTGCATATTAATCAATATCGTAGTCGTTATTTTCTCAACCTTATGGCATGAAGATGTGGCTACTCCTGTTGCTTCGGTACCATTTACTGTCAGTAACGTTTGATCAGGCTGTATGACCAGCTTTTGAAGAACGCACACTTAGGTGAGAATTTTTGTTATAGATTCCGGAGTATACGCAAGACTGATGTCGACTACTAGTGATACGATCGTCAAGCTGAGTCTTATAGCCATGCAATAGCTAAAGTATTTCAAAAGCAATCAGTATCAGTTTGTAAAAAGAAGAGTGAAACCAATCAAAAATAGATGTGCATCAAAACTTTAGATGATCTGAAAGACATACTGTCATCGGCCGATGGTAAACGCGATGGATTAAAAGTTTTACTTAATATTATGCTATTTTCTCCCAATCCAAAATACTATGAGGAGTACGGCGAATTCTGATTACCTCATGTACTCTTATCAACGTTTTTTTGGACTTCAGCATTTCAACATCGGCATTACAAAATTGTTCGTCTTCGCCTAAGGTAGTGGGTTACTGGGAACTTTCACTTTTACTCAAAGCGAAACAGGAATAGTTGAGATAGCCTGGGTTTCAACAGACCACCGTGGTGTCAAAAGTCTTTGTTGGTGGTATAGATGGGACATTTCGAACTCTGTGTATTACTCCAGCCTTAAGTTGTCCTGCCGCATGTTCTCATCTGCAGCCCATTACTCTGCGCTATGTACTGAATAATTTGAACGTGCTAATTGCAATCACACGGACATTCACCAAATCGGTCCTGTATGCTGGTTTTCGTATCGCACAATGCCGATTTTTAAACGCAACTGTAATAATGATCTTTCGTGCAAATCCATTTACATTTATTCCTCCTTCATCTCTTGCTTCCTGCGTTTGTCTCCCCTTGCACTGCACTGCGACATGGAGACTTCTTGTAACATATAAGTTCACGACTCGTATTTGTTTCCGACTTGGATAATCATCATCATCACAACAGCCATGAGCCTGACCAAAAGGTAATGTGGCTTGGGACGCCGCACGCCTCAACAGTGACGTGGAATATCCTGGAATAAAACGTCACTAGGGAGGTTGAACATAATTAAAACAAGACTAAGCGGAAGAACTAGAAATGGCATGGATACAGATACGTAACTGACTGCAACACACCCCCATGTTAGATAATGTCTCTAACAAGCGGTTTAAGTGATCACGAGGACTCCATCCAGGCGGGAGACACTTACCCACTTTGCTCAATGAAGCAGTCAGGGTCTTCATATTTCGTGACCACGCTGTTGCTTGACCATCACGCGGTTTTACCCAACTGTTGGTGGTCTCATTATATAATGCCCGGTACGGTAAACGATCAGATGACATACGGAGTACGTGACCCAAACATCTCAAGCTGTGTACCGTGATTAGTTGACCAATTGATCGCGCATCCCGAGCGTTTCGGAATACGCGCCGGTGAACGGCCACATTGATCACGTTATCAGTCCACTTAATATGGGCCAATTGGCGGAGACAACGATGGGCAAACACAGCAAGCCTGTTGATATATACTTGGTGAACAGGCCACGTGTCCGAACCATAAAGCAAAATTTAACGCACACAGGCATTATATACTCTTCCTTTCAGCGACAACCGGACGTCTTTTCGAAGCCACAGATGACGCAGTTTGGCAAAGGCAACTCGTGCCTTGGCAATCCTCACTGATTTCTCATCAGCAATATTACAGGCTGACGAGATAGTGCTACCCAATTGTGTGAAACTGTCCACAGTCTCAAGCGGATTACTGCAATGAAGAAAGTATGGGTTGAATTGCCCCAGTCTTGAAGCAACACTTTGCACTTTGAAGGTACAAATCGCATTCCATACAAACCTGTCCAATTTTATACTGTGTACACTGAACCACTCAGGGTATCTGCCATCAGTACTATCATCTTGCAGCAAGTTTTTCCAAGAGTCTCAGGTTAGGACAAAACAGTCAGAACACGAAAACTGGTTGGTGCAAACATTCCGTATTGACCGATCAGTGCCAAGTTTACAGTAACGTGAATCAGTTGTTATATTGAACAGTTAGGGTTTAGAATAGATAGACAATCAGTAGGTTAGAAAAAGTCATTAAGTTCAGGGCAGGGTCAAGTTCACGAAGAATCTTTTCCGAGTACACTAGACAGGATTCAGTCGATTGGATGCGACCGTCTCAGCAAACCGCAAGAATCTTGAATTGGAATGACGCAATAGGATTCTAAATGTGTAAACCGTGTCAAACACGTGATCAATGATCAGGACGTCTTGCGACTGCGGACGCTGTTTGCTTGCGTGTTTTAATAAAGTTGCCATTTTTCGGTAATACGGAGTTCTGCTCACATTTTGGCAGATGTTATTTCACTTTGGAATTCAAGCATCTCTCGCTTCTGCTTGTGTAACCTTTTCAGTTACATATAAATTGGTGGGCGCAATGTTATGTAGCACCGACAGACCAATCTCCTTTGATTGAAAGCACATGTAGCCTCTGGGTCCGACCCAATACACGAAGTCCGGCTGAGTTAAACGTTCGTTTAGTCGAAACTATTAGTGTTTGCGTTGTTTGATGCATAATGTAATTACTTTCTAAAGGCCATTCTATGTCAACCTTTTGTCTCACAGTGTACACCTGTTCGGACGGCGGTTCCGCTCTACTACCATACTGGGAACCTTTTTAGATAACCATTACCTTGTAGTACAGACGTGATCCAGTCCAATTCCTCCGCAAAGCTGTCCTGACTAGTGTATTCACTGGTGTGCGCTTGTGATGGGTCGGTGTGAAACTACTAAAGTTTAGGCATTGACCAGGCCACGTGGATTTCCTATAGACAGTTCTTTTAATAGAATAATCTCCCCGGCGAGTTACGAGTATGTCTATGAATGATAAACAATTGTAAGTCTCAAGTTCATACATTGCCTTCAGGTTGAGATGACGACTACTTGGGGGTCGCACTAGGATGTCTATTGTATTGACTGAATATATATATATATATATATATATATATATATATATATGTGCTCAGTCATTAACATGAAAAAGTGTGCTAAGAAGGGCCTATTGGACTTTCACTGGCTACCCACACCTATTTGGCGATAGCACCATTCGGTGCATAACAGTAAACTTCCCCTCAGAAAATCACTTGGTAGAAGCAAAGTAATTTAGCTCGTTTCAACGATGTCACAAATATAATCGATTGTCTCGTTTAACGAGACATTCGTTAACAGCGACTGAATGTCTGCGGAGCACGTTAACTGATTAGCAAGATTGCTGTTGTCCAAGTCGCTGATCACATCAAACGAATATTCTGTGTTCTGAAACAGTTGTTCGTGAATTTAACCCTGCACTGAACTTAATGACTTCTCCTAAAATACCAGTTGACTATCCACCCTACCCACCAATTGTTCGACATAACAACCGATCCATGGTATTGTAAATTTGGTACTAATCAGGCAGTACGAAATGCTTGCATCAACCAGTTTTCGTGTTCTGTTTTGTTCACATTTCTAAAGGAAACGAACTGTTTTAAGTTTCAAGCTCTTTAGAGGTCTAAGATATACTTTAGTGTGATGATTATGTTATGTGGCAATCAGCACGTAAGCTTAGAGATGTTATGCGGGATTACCATGAGAAAACCACTTATATGTATGTGGCCTCGCACACATGGAATAATGTAAGTAATCGCCGGTCAGTGTTACGTAAATTGGCTTGCGTCCAGCGCTTTAAGAATATCAAATCCACTGAATTAGAATATTCTAGTAAGATCCGTAACTTTGCCTGATTTATCATCGTCAGTGCTGAGATATATGCATACTCTGTACAAAAATGCCTCAGCATCATGGACAGCACGACGTTACTCTCGTGATTAACTGTCGTAATTATAAGTAAAAACAGCGATATTTAAGGTGAGCGTCATTATATCAGGAATATCAAGATCGTTTGAACTTGATAAACATTATTTTCTGCTAATTCGGGAAAAGGTTCTTTACATATCTACGGGAAGCATGGCTTCTCTTTCGGTCGTTGGACCCAACTTAATGAATACTGCAAGGGCGTGGGCAACCAAGTCAGTGTTTGGAATTTTTTCAAGTATGGACCATCATTCTGCAATCGGCAGCTTTTCAGCTCCTAATATAACGCTATAAACTTGCCGGTTGCTTTTGTTTCCTATATACTCACGTCTAGCCTAGTTATAAAAGGAATCCCAGTATAGCTAATGTCTGATGTTATTGGGCTGGGTGCTGTTAAAACTTAATAAAATCTGGCATGGGCGTATCTCGTTTAATTTATCTGTACGTCTTGAGTCTACTGATGATATTTACCTTTACTGTACCATTTAGACTTGCCATCCTCATCATTTTCATTTTCAGCTTTTAGCTGTGCCTGTAGACTCAGGTCGCCGTTGGTTCTGACAATTGTTTCGCGAAGTCGCAGAGTAATAAATAAGTACGAATGTATAGCGAACTAGAAGGAGAGAAAAGAGATAGACAAACAAAGACAATTGGGTTTCACAAAACCGAAGAGTCAGCAAGACTGCGGATACGGGTTCGCTGTTGACTGCGACATAACGAACTATCAGAGAGTGTTTTCAAACCACCAGGTGGATGGCCGTGAATTCCTCAATTAGGTAGGCGGCGCCTACCAACCTTACTCGGCGGAACGATCAAGTCTTTCATATCCCATGACCACGTCATCCCTTGACTACCTTGACATTTCTTCCAATCATCAGCAGCCACGCTGAACAATATATGGTGCAACAGACTGTCCGTCGGCATACGGACTACGTGGCTCAACCAGCAAGGACCGTGTATTTTCACCACTCTGACTACTGGACGCAAACTTGCACACTTTTCAAATATGCGACGACAGACTGTTGCGTTGCTCACACAGTCAGCCCCTTTGACGCTGGCTAACTGGCGGAGACAACGTTGATTGAATATAGGGAGTATGTATTCATCTTCGGTACAAATTGACAGTCTCTAATCCACAAAGCAAAACTGAACGCACAGGTACATTGCAAACCCTGATTTTGGTTGACAAATGGATATCTTTGCGACACCTCAAGTGACGGAATTTGACAAGTGCACAGATTGTTTTCGCTGTTTCCGTTCACACCTCGTCAGCAATCTTCCGGGCTGATGAAATGAAATCGCCTAGCTAGTGTTAACGATTGAGGGGTTCCAGCGGCCTGCTTGCTATAGCTGGAACAGAATCAATGTAAATTCAGTCTTGCAACATCATTTTGAAGACGCAAATTACATACCACATAAACCGAGCATATTGCTTAACCGATTCAGCACGACCTGCTTGTTCCATGCAAAAGAAATCAGTCGAGCTGTGTCGTCCGCATTCCGCATATCAGTCAGCTTATAACTTGGTAGAAGCTCTATTCCGAGATACTCGAAATCTCCGCGTTTCCTTCGAAATATCGTCCGTCACAAAGTTGAAAACGAAGGAAGAGATCGGACATTTCTGTCGAATGCTATTTGACATTGAGGACATTCGAGATAACTGTCCATAAATACAAATTGTACACTCAGAGCGGGCATGCGACGACTTCAAAAAATTGGCATACTTCGCTGGGATTTCTCTGCAGTGGAGATTGTTCCGGAGAGTGTGGCAGATCACCGTATCAAAATCAGCCTTTAGGTCCAAATAAGCTGTCTGACTGAGTGAAGGAGTTTCTGCGCTTTAGAGTCTGTCGCAAGTTGTAGATATGATCAATGAACCGGCGACCGACCCGGACATCCGTATGTGATCCGTGAGCAGCTTAAGCGCGATAGGGACATGATTAATACCTTTGTGACTGTTACTTGATATCCTGGCACAGTTGTTGAAAGTGGGAACGACTGTTGATAGGTACCAACCATCAGGCATCCTTTCGGTCTCCCATATGGAACAGAAGAATGTGGTCAGTTTAGACGGCAATCGTTCATCACCACTTTTGGGAGATGCTGACGAAAGAAAATCCGGACCTTGGGCTTTATTACGTTGGACTGTTCTTCTAAGTGTTCAGCCCATCTGGCAAATTCCCCCTCCAAGTTTTAAATTTTGTGAGCCAGCTTCATCACATATGGTCTCACTAACACCTTATGGACGGCCAGCGCAGCCATGAATCAGAGAACACAGCACCCAGTTATTTCTTGATAAAAATATCTTCTTGGTCTGTTCGGCTTTCTCCGTGAAGTATGTTTCACGATGCTTACGTAAACTTTTCATAAGTTTGCGTTTCAGATCACGTCGGCGTTTTTCATGTTTGAATTTAGCAGGGATCAATCGACGCCTCCTCGTGAGCCTCATTGAGTCACAAAAAATCCACTTCTGTCGTACCTACAGTGTACCTTTGGAATAGACCTGTTCACAACGGGTCTGCACAACTATTAGAATGTCTGCCGAATGCTCATTTGGGTCACTGCACTGTTGTGACCCGAGCAGTTTAACCGTTTAACTCATTTAGCAATGAGAGGTCTGTTTAGTCTCAGTGCTCAATAAATAAGACATTGTTGTCTGATTCAAGTCACCGCAGCGCGGAATGAATGTATTCGAAACTATATCAGGCTGTTGAATGACACCAAAAGTTTCTAACTTTATTGGATAATAAGCTGGCGGTCACGGTCAACTGTTGGGTGATCGGAGTGTATTTTGTTCAAGAGCACCTTTCCTGGACTCTCGTTCTTAGTCCAGGAGACAGCAATGCTGCAAATATAAAACCAGTTCTGCTGCATGCCCACAGGATAATGTCTTACCGCCTATGCACTTCTATACAGTCTATAGTGCGACATAAAACTCTATGAGCATAAATACTTCCTGTCCAACTGCCAACATTTGGTATATCTGACATGCTTGTACGTGGAAGAACTGAAGTCCTTTTCACAATAGCTCTGCAGATTAGAACCGTGTACATGTCTGATTGATCACTGCGTCAAAACAGTTACATAGGTCAGGGTCAACCACCTAATTATCTGTTGTCTTAAAAGTCTTGGAAGATAGAATGAACGATCACGTTTGAACTTACATTGTCCACCGAACAATGTCAGCTAATAAGTGAAGTGTTTTTTCTTGCGTCCAGCCAACCCAATTGAAACTATAATTTAATCAACGTAATTATCTGATGGAGGTAAATCATTACCTGTTATCGTTCTTCACTTCTTCCCGACACGGTCGACAACATTTGGATTTGCGATAAACTCTACTCGGATGGTGTGGATAAGCTTTTATTTATGTGACTCACCGAAGACTTCGTTAACTAGCTTTATGGTTTTGAATAACAGTAGTATTCCGGTCTTGTCACTCGCATGCTAATTACACTTGCTTTTCTATGGGTGTCATAGTTTTAACCAGTGGTCGTGATTATTTTAAGTCCAGAAGGCGTTTCCAGCTCAGCTACTGTGATGTTTACTGGGACCGTCTCTTTTGAGGGGGAGTCCCAGTTATTTGTGTGTATCGGCTAAGATTCTTATACACTTGTTACACAAGTAGAAGTTTATGGAAAATTGTTTCATATTCATAACTTCAAGTGGCGTTCGCGGGAGATATCCTTTTCCCCTCTTTTCCAAGGGCTTCATAGGCGGCATTGCAGAAGGTGTCGCAAGAGAATCCAATGATCTCAGTTTAATGTTTTATTCCAATAGTAATCTGGTCGCTATAAAATGTGTGCATAACTTTGTTCTGCTTATTTCCTCCACTAAAAACGTGCAGCTCGTGCTAAACAAACAACGACTGGACTTGTTTTTCAGGAATACGCTTTGCAACTTTTAAGCGCGACGTGCTACTTCGAGATGTTTCAACCCAATTTTGTCTGTTGCCGGCTACTTACTGGAGAGTGTGGACAGTTTTGCCCATTAGTACTATTTTGTGAACTGATTCTGTCACTTAGAAGGTATAATCGATTATTTCCAAGGCGCTGCTTGCTTGTACCAACCGTTGGCACTTGTTTCATTGGAAGAACGTCAGATTGTTGCTGAAGGAGAAAGCGTGTAATGTCTGTGTGCTGCCTGTTTCTCCTGTGACTCGCAGATCCAAACGTTTCGCGAAGATGTGAATAGACGCTATGTTTTACCACCGTTGTTTCCGTAGTTTAACATAACTCCTCTAAACTGTCCGTGGACGCAATGTGATCGTTTGGTTACACCCTAAATACGCAATCCTTAGGATGATTAAAAACACATACTCCGCTTTGACTGGACTATGTCCTCCTCCTGCCAGCAATTTTACGTCTGATACATTTGGCTGTGATCGCCAAAAGTCTGATTAAATCACAAGGTGATCGAGCAGTGATGTATGATGACATTGGCCGTTGAATACTGTCGACAACTGTTACCTGACCTACCGAAGATTTCGTAATAACTGGATTCGCTGATTGGAAACACTGTTCGACATCACAGCTTATCACAACAAAAAGTATGCCTACATCAGCACTATTTCCGACTTTTACGATCATGATTATGCGTTTAATGTTTTGTTTTTATTTCGTTGTAATTTTGTATGGTTATTTTCTGTCACGGCTGCGGCAACCGGAGGCTCCAAGTTTGGTTTCTTCTGACCAGGGTCATCATCGTTTGCTTGTGTTTGTACTGCATTTTCCATAATGTCTTCCTTGGTAGCACACCGATCAGTTACTCATGTTAGTGTTATCATAATTCCTTACCAGTAGCAATGAATATAGGTTTTTATGACCCCTCAGTGGCAAGTGATTTAAACCATACTCCTCCCAGCTTGGCTATGAATTCTTTTCAAGAAACAACTGGACTGCATTCTCGTGTGACATTTACTTCACTCAATTGTTCAGTGATCGTTTCACACGTTATTATCATTTCGTCCGCTACAGTTTGCGTGTCCTTCTCAACGACCTTCAACCACAGATGTCATTGTTTACCAAACTTCGTGTTACTAGAACAGTACGTGTAGGTGATTTAACAGCATTATCCCTCTAGTTTGTTTCATCGCGTCTGAAAATCTATGACAACGTGATTAACACGGTTTTGCATGTTGTCTGGTGAAGTTCTCTAAAATGCTTTTCAACCCACACATGTCTGTGGTCTATTACTGGATATTTTCTATCTCTGAATAGTTTGACACTGTTTTCACCATCGATTGTCTAAGTCAAATACCCTCTTTTTATATGGCAACTTGCACTACATGAGTACAAAGTAACCTTTTGGCAACCTAAATGACATCCTTCTTTTTCATTTCTCCAGGATGTCCTACAGCCCGCACCCTTGGACGCTCCACTCAGACCAGAATCAGATGGTAGATTTAGCCCGATCAGTCGAGGCCTGGATAGAACGCTGACGTTAGATGGTAAAGTGGCTCCGTTATATACGGATGGGAAACAAATGCTTTCAAATGATTCTACTGATCACTTAAACCCGGTGACTACATACACAAATCTTCAAAGTGGAAAATCTAGAAAGAGTAAGCTAATGTTTTTGCTGTCTCTTTTTCAAATACAGATAATTTTGGTTGAGTAATTTAAATGAGATATGAGCGTCTTTCGCTGAGGCTTAACAATTGAGCATCCTTTCTGTCCTGTTTGTTTTTTCTTAGCTAAGCTTCGATAAATTGACAAACACTTACTCTCTACTTATCGTTTTGTCACACTCGTCGTCATCATCGAATACAACAATACACCAGTCCTTCAAGCTTATGCCTAACTGCCGTGCAATTATGAAGTAAAGAGCAAGCCATAGACAAGGAATAAAAGGACTTTCCCGTGACTCAGTTTCAATCTTAGGGAGTTAAATTCTGCTAGACTAGATCTTCGCTATCCACCTAGGATGCAGCTGAATGCGCTGAAAGAGAGTTTGGCAAACCAGTTTTAGTGGTTTGAATGTTACCGTTGTTCAAACGAGCTGTCTGTGTTCCAGGACAATTCATGATACAAACTATTGAAAGTTGCAGTGGTTGATCTTGCCTTACTCTCATGCGGTTCTCAGCTGTTTGTTTGTGAACACGTATTGCTCACAATGATTTCGTATATTAAGCCGTTTATCCTTCCCTTCTTTTATACTACTGAAAGTTTTGTTTTCAATTCCGGTTTGTCCGCGCATTTGTTATCTGTTCATTTGGCTTCTTTTGTTGCTGATACAATGTCTGAAGCTATAAAATGCGTATGCTGCATTCGCCGAACTTTACTTTCTGTAACGTTCCAAGAGCACCTGATCGTTCAGTGATGATTGCGTTTGCAGGGTTTTTATACACTACATCTTGGTTTACGGCTTGCAGCCATGTTATGCTTTCGCATCCAAACCATCAATTTGATACTGTCGTCTCCACTAGTCGGTTTCATCAAACAGTCACAATCGGCCTATGTGTATGCGAGGAAGCTTCGAATTCACAACGGACTTTCAGGGTAACGAGAAAGCACTGTCTAAGGTGATCGGTCCACCACATTTTGCTCCTATGCTGCGGCTGTTGACTTTTTGGAAGAAGTGTAAGCAATGACAATATGAAGCCTTACAAACTTCGCTGATTCCATACAGTGAATCGGGGGAAAGGGGTTGGTCTGTCACTCTACTGACTATGCAATCATTCACACTGTTTGTTTGGGGTTGCTTTCGGACGCGATAATGTATCGTAGTCAACGATGTGTCTGCATCCGTGATACTGCAGATTCTTCCTCGTGGTATATATAACGCGGAATGGCCACATGAATTAGCAAACGTGCCTTATAATTCTTTTCTTTTCTTTTTAGTGTTTTATACCAGGATGTCTGTCATAGTCAAGATTCACGGCGGTCCGAACCACTATGCCAGTGTTTGTGGTCTGCTACTGGAATTGTACGCATTAACAGAATACTCATAAGTATCAGGGATGTTGCCATGTTGTATTGAAGCTTGGTTAAGTTTGTTATCCATTGCTAATCATTGTAAATAACATTTGAAAAGCCACAGCCTAGTACTTTTTTCCTTAATGCTACCAGCGGTTTTAGAAAACATTATTGAATTTTAACTTTTTAAACATGACCATTTATCTTTCACAGCTAAGCACGCAAAATCAATGAACATGCGAGCCGTCTTCCTACATGTACTCGCCGACTTCTTCGGTTCTATCATAGTGGTTGTTAGTGCGGTCATTTTGGAGTGGGCCCCGGGGGATAAAGATGCTGAGGGATCCTGGAAACTTTATGTAGATCCTGCAATGAGGTACGTACAGTCTGTTCGCGAAATCAGTTTTCTATTTCGCCTCGTTTTTCAAAAGCACGAAATTGTTTTACATTGAGGTTTGATAGGTCTGAATAATACTGTACTACGAATGCATTAGCCCGATTTTTAATTTTGTTTCAACCCTGCAAGCTCTTCGACTATTGATTAACCAATGCGTACAACCTGGATTTGACTTTGTCAACCTCCTAAGGCTTAACTACGTGTGTGTCAGTCCCTCTCGATAACATTCCGCTCGTCTATACTGTCTCATCTTGATGACTAGATCTGAATGTGAGGTTGTTTCTGTCTGTTATGCTGTGTCGAACTTCGGTCCCATTAAACTCAACCATGCTTGATAAATCAGTGAACTTGAGAACTGTGCGATTGACCACTTCGTGATAACCGGCCGTGTTACGGTGGTGTATTTGAAGTCGGGTTAGTTCGAGAAAAGAACTTGACTGTGGTTACCAACGCAGCACAGATTACTTGAAACCCCCAGGTTTCTATCTTTGAATCTGCTTTCACATTAAAAATAACTGTTGTGTGATGCCTGTGGACCTGGTTAGTTTCCGACTTTCCGACAGCATGATCATTGGCTTCAGAGGGGTACCGTTTATCTCAAAAAGATCCATCCTCCTCTGCTGTTACCTCCGAAAAAGAATCGAAGCTTGCTGTTCGAATTCAAATTTATCTCGCAGCTTAAACGGTTAGAGATTGACGGACGTTGTCATAGGAATTTGATTATCTTGTTCGCTGTCCATACTAGTCAGTGTGTGTTCATGTTGACGGCTACACCTTTTGGAGCCTGACTCACACAGCTGGTGTACTTGGTGCGTATGTGTATACTTGTTAAGGCCACTGTACGGCTTAGCTTGTCTCGAGAGCTGACACAGTAATTACCCCGGTAGCCCCTGTTGATAATCTCACGATCAAGATTCTTGGGCTAGATTAAAACATCTAACTTTATTGGATAGGTTGACTTAGATTTTGCCCACTGGAGAATATATGAGAGTTTTGATTGTTGCGAAATCGGACAAGTTAAGCATTACTCGTACATTTTGACAACGTTTTATTGTAGTGACTTGATACCGTTTGTACTACATGGTCAGTGGAGTAGTGGCCAGCGCCAGGTCACCTCACGAGCAGTGGTAGCGTAGTTTAGCTCCCGGTCTATGCGAAGATATACGCTTCTCGTAGGTTATACTTAGTGCGTTTTCCCGAAGTAGTTCCTCCGCGAAGTTACTCGGGATGCTACCTGTGAGCTGTTTCCAATTTGTGGCCGTTAAAATTCGTAGCTTCTAATAAACAGATCTAGATTTATTTTGATCCGTTTTTTAACGTAGGAGAACAAGTGTCGATAGCCAATTGTAGCAATAACTCAGTGTTTACGTTAAGCACTCGTGCGTCGAATGTGAGAAAGCTATGTGGAGCACTTCTGACGTAAACTAGTTAACAAAATAATCAGTTATGTGTTTAAGGAAAAAACGGTTAAAGTAAAAGGACAAAATGCTGGCCTACACATACACGTGTTTTATACAGGATGATTTCTTAGAGTTATCCCTGGTCACGGCGAACGTTGAGGTTTGGTGAGATTTCTGTTTGCACAACTTTTTTTTAAAAACTGGGCATCGATCGTTTCAGCCGTAAGTAACGGAACTTTTCTAAGGCCGTTTAGTTACATCGGGGTAATTGGAAGGCACTTGGAATTGCTCTCTGTTGGATGTTCTATAATTGCACTATTACCGGATCTGATAGTGTTTTGTGTCGTATTTCGGACAGTACATTCCCATCACTCCCCATCAAATGCGGGTGAACTGATATTAAATTTACAAAATTGGACTAATGAATTTATGATAAGTGGTAGAGGATTTTGATTTCCATATAGTTTGAACATCACCCACAATTGATCGCAGCTGTCGCATTCCCATAGACTTTCCAGTCGGTCCCTTTCGAAAAGAAGCACTAGACTCGAGTTTCACTCTCATTGAAGCTCGTCAGTAGTGCATATCCTCGCCACCGCCTAGACTAGAACCACGACCACACTGTTCATGAAGTAACCGTGGTTACCACTGCGCCATTGACTGCACGTTAGGCACGACTGAATTATCATATGTGACCACTCGACCACAATCAAATACCGCTGAACACGTCAATGATTTCTGCGATTTCAACTTGGAGAGAAATCCTGGTCGAGGGGTCATCGATTGGAGTTAACAGGCAGTAACTGTGTCTCTTCTCGAGGCGATCGGGCAACCTGATCATTAATCACAAACGAAAGTGGTTGAGCGTTCATATATGATAATTCGGTCGTGCCTAGTGTGAGGTCAGTGGCGCAGTGGTAAACACGGTTGCCTCATGAACAGCATGTCCTTGGTTCAAGTCCCGGCAGTGGCGATGATATGCACTACTGACAAGCTCTAATGAAAGCGAAACTCGAGTTTAGTGCTTCTTTTCGAAAGGGGCCGACTGGAAAGTCTATGGGAATTCGACAGCTGCGATCAATTGTGGGTGATGTTCAAACTAATGAATTAGTTTGTCCTTGATGTGCGGAACTATAGCAGGCTATGTCTGTATGAATAGACACAGAGGCGCCACTTGGTCTATCTTTCCTGTACGTTTTGCTGGGTTTTACTTCAGTAATTCTAGTTCCTCCTTTGTAAGATGAACATATTTTGAAACAGCACTAAGCTTTGGCATGCTCACTCGTTCCCTCTTGCTCCTAGTACTAACTTCGGAATCGCCGCTTTCTGGCAACACTGAAAATAAATTTCACTTGTCCTTTGAGTTTGGGCTACATGTCGTTCTCGCTGTGTACGCGGTGCAGTTTACCGACATTTTTGTCTATTTAAGAGTGAAAGAGCTTGTGATTTGCGTATACTGCTGATTTCAAATAGATTTGTCCTGCACGCATAAATTTTCTCACGAGAACGAAACTGATGTCGACTGGTAAATGTTGAACTTAAGACAAGCATCAGTAGTTTCCACATAATATTTCGGCACTAACTGTGCCGGACTATTCCTATCAAAGGTTGCACAAGTCAGTCGCTACTTCTCTTCATTCATTCATCAACTGTGGCCATGAACCTGACCAGAAGGTATCATGACTGGAGCCGCCCTTCAGCGAACCATTGACCTGGATTATACTAGGGGAAGAACAATATTAAAAAAACAAAGGTAAATAGAGAAACTTAAGATGTTGTGGATGCAGACACACCATTGACTGCACGAAATTGTCACCTTAGGTAACGTTTCTACTCAGCGATTTGAGTGATCACAAACACCCTTCCCGGTTAGGTATACCTACCCACTCTAATCAGCGAAATAGCCAGGGCTTTCATGGTTCGTGTTTGACTGCTGCTAGGTTTTAACCATCATCATCATCATCATCATAGACAGCAATACATCAATCATTCACACTGATGCTTAACTGCCACACAACCATGAAGAAGAAGAAAAAACAAACCCTGTTTAGGAAGAGAGAAGAAAAACGAGGGAGGGGAGGGGACCTAACCACTAAAAA